>CM065476.1:26074592-26227808 GCA_032872505.1 Leptopilina syphax
TATGTTAAAGGGGACATTGTAAGTTACTTTTTTGTAGAAAATTACAGTGGTCACTTCAAAATTAACTATAAAAATTTTTTTTAATTTCAAAATTTTTTTAAAACTTTTTTTTGAAAAAAAATTTTGATTTTTTTTTTATAGAATTGTCTTGTCTATGTTTGAAACATATCCAAAATTCATTAAATTTAACAAATGCACTAAAACGACAACACTATTTGATGCGTCATATATCAAAACGTATTCTTATTTTTCTCGTTTCTACTAACGAAAATGGTAAAGCAAATTATTTTTGTGTATCCATTTACTATTTAACATTTTCAACAATTTTTCGTAAAAATTCCGCTAGAAATCCAGACGCAATTCCTCATGTAATAATTGCTGAAAATTTTGTAAAAATAATTACCAACAATAACAATTCTGTACAAACTGTATTGTTAAAAAAACTTTAGGATTTCCCCCGAATTTTGTACAGAAGTCGTTCGGAAGTTATGTATTTTTAAAACTTTTGTGCAGAATTCTTTCCGAAAAATGATAAGAAATTATTTTTAAAAAATTTTTAGCAATTTTTTAGTGTTAGGAATTCGTTTGAACTGAACTGAACGAATTCTTAACAAATTTCAAACAATCTTTTTACGAAATTCGTACGAATCATTTATTCCTGGATTTCAACTAAAATATCGTTTTAAAAATATACCCTAACCATAACTTTTTAAAGTGAATAAATTGATTATTTACATTAAAAATACAATGAGAAAACATATTTAATTCAAATAGAAAAATAATTTTAAGCGATTTTATTTAATTGAAATTAGTTTGTAAACTTAATTCAAAAATATTATTTGTTTGAATAATTATGTTTAATTCAAACATATTTTCTGTTTTGATTTCAACAAAAATTATGTTTCAAAATTTTATTTTTGAATCAAACTTAAAAGTTGATTATAAATAATTTAAAATCAAATAAATTGTTTTCTCAGTTTACTAATGAAGGTTATAAAAAATTCTAGGGCTGTGTAATTTAATATAAAATTAATAAACAATTTAATCAAATTCAGTTTTTTCTTCATTACTCGAAATAATATTTGTCTTAAATTTATATTTAGCAATAAATATTTCGAAATTCATTCCCCGGAAGTTCGAACGGATTTTGGGTATCGCGTAAATTTCGCCTCTGTGTTCGTAATGCTCGTTTCGCTATATTATTTTCTTCTTCGATTTCTTGTAAAAGTAAATACTCATCCATCTTACATGTAAATTAAATTGCTAAATTATTTCTATTAACAGAAAAATTAAATGTAACCTTCAAATTTTTCTTTACTTTATAACATGAAGTTAGTCTTTTGTTTTTCTACTGCAAGTTTTGTGTAATTCAGATTTAAAGGGAATATGTCTGGTAAAAACATCCGACTTTTAAAGAAAAGTGTTAAAACTGTTTTTCATATCTCAGGAAAAAGTTGAATTTTTAATTTAAAAAAGGTAAATTCTCCAGATAAGAAGCTTTGGTTAATTATTTTTGGAAAAGCTTTCAATTAGCCAAAAAATGAAAAATTCGTTTAAGGGAAGACGAAAAAGTTCATAACCGGAAGTCAGGGATGGGAAACAAAATCAAAATTTTCATTTTTGGCATATAACTTTACTGAAAGAAATCATTTTGGTATGTTAGGAATTTGGTTATATTTAAGAATTTCTGTTAAGTTTTGAGAAACCAAATACTGATTTTACCTCAATAGTTAGGTTAAATGAGAAATTTAAAAATGAGGAACACTAAAGGCGCTTGCACACTTCCAAATTTTTAGGCGAGCAGCGAATTTTCATGGCCTTGAAACTCATATTACTAAATATGATTGGCTCTACAAAAAGCTGCGTGAAAATGTACTTTGTCAGAGCCAATCATATTTAGTAATATGCATTTCAAGGCCGTGAAAATTCGCTGCTCGCCTAAAAATTTGGAAGTGTGCAAGCGCCTTTAACCTATAATTTGTAACATGGTTTCCGTAATTCTAATATCTGTATGTTAGAATCACATGCACCTCTTTTGCAAGCGAACGAAACTAATGTGAAATTTTGTTAAGGCTGCGGTTACACCTCTGCAGGCAGGAGCAACGAGAGTAAGAGAGAAGTTTGAAGTCACTGACTCTCTTACTCTTGTACGTTAACCGGGTTCTATACATCTTTTTTATTCTACATATTGTTTTTACATTGAGTATTTTTCCTTTCTTTTTTAATGCAGAAAGGAAGTCAAATTGACTTTCTAGTTTGTACTAGATTGTACCATACACTGACCCGACTCTCCTCCAACGTGTCTCCACAAAAAAAGCCTTTTTTAAGGTGCCCCTAGGAGAGACGACAACGGAGGACGGCGAAGCCCCCCGTAACTTGATTCCTTCCCTTTTTAGGGTTTCGTGGCCAAGGGCCAAAACCCTTATAGCGAGACTTCGGTGTCCGTCCGTAGTTCTTGTGTCTTAAGTTTTAAGTCTTATGTAGTCTTATGTCTTAAGTTTTAAATCTTAAGACAACATAACAACCGTTGCTATGTTAATGGTTGACATAACAACCGTTGTCGTGGCAACCATTGATATGGTAATGATTGCCATAACAACCGTTGCCATGGCAACCTTTACTATGGTAATAAAAAAAATTCTAAATAAATTATTATTTTTTTTGTCATTTTAGGCCGTAACTTGATTCCTTTCCTTTTTTAATGTAGCCCTGAAAAGGACTGATTGCAAATTTATAAAAACCATTTGTTTTAGAAATTAAATTTTATGTGCAGATTCCGTAAACAAAAGTTCCGTGAATTGACACCTTGCGTAAAATTAAAAATAGTGAGAGTAGAATATCGTTATAAAATTCTTAATCATTTAATCGATATTCATTTATATGTACTGTAAATTTGTGTTACTGTCGCTGGATAAGATAACTTTTACGAAAAGTAAATATTAGATGTACATTATTTGCAAAATTTAAATAAATTAGTTCTAGATATATGAATCCGGTAAAAAATGTTCTTTTTCTTCCATACACGCAAAAAAAAGGTTGGATAATACATCCAATTTTTATTGGATAGAAGGAAATTAGCTGTTATATCTATGTAAAATCATATATGAACAAACGGCGTTGGTTCCAGTGACAATTTAAAATTTATACTTATGATTAGTCATTATATCTATTTAGTTGGATACGGTTTCCAACGAGTTGGATGTAGCAGCCAACTGAAACTTGTAAGTCCCGATTCCTATGATGCGCATGCGCTGTCAAGAAGTTGCGACTCGATTCCGACAATTTCGTGCGTGAACGTGAACTGTCAAGACAACAATACTATAATGGACGAAAACACAATAAATTTTTTGAAAATAATCGCGCCAACAAACTGTGAACATTTAATAGCAATGTTAAACGAAAGTGATTAAGTGAAAGTGAAAGTGTCAAGTAATAAAGTAGCAAAATTGAAATCAAAGTTTGTAAAATTCTGTCTTCGCTTTTACAGAGAATCTTATAGATTATAAAACACTATTATCTCTTAAAGATAATATCATTTTGATAAATTGATTTATTTGTGATAAGGAACAACCGCTCCACGATGAGGAATACCTAACGAGGAAAATATTTTTAGGTTATGTTTGTTAATTTTAAAGTAAAAAAATCATAAAGATAATTAATTTTCAGTGATAACTAATGATATTTAAATCTTAATTATATCTTAAACATTCAATAAGAATTAAATTAGTAAAATTAAATAAACAAATAATTTTATTAATATTCATGTGTAAAGTTAATAAAATATGTAAAATATAAATGGTTATTTCACTATTAGAAAATAATTGCATTATCCAACTTGAAAGTAGTGATAACAAAAAAAATAGACAGTTTACAAAATAAATTGGCTCCCCTATCCAACAGAATTGGATAGTACATCCAACATCTAAGAATCCAATTAAATTGGTTGTCCTGTCCAACTAAATAGATCGCGCTCCAGACACTATCTAAAATAGCTGGGGTATCCAACACATAGTATACTGTATCCAACTATTTTTCTGCGTGTATAGTGTCCAAACAATTCGAAGATAAAAAAGATGTTCTCGCATGACGTGTAGTCAACAAAAAATAATAGTGGAATGGGTGGAAAAAATCCCTAATAATTTCTAAATTTATTATCGAATTAGGTTCAAAAATAGGTCAAACAAAGCGTTTTTTAATGTTCTACAAGTTGGTTATGATAATTCATAATTACTTCTACATTTCTCAACAAAATTTTCAAAAAGTCTTATTTTCCAAAATTTTTTATTTTTAAAAGTTTAATATCTCCGGTTAATATGGACGAAAAATGTTCAATTAGGGCTCAAAACATGAATTTACACGGAGAGACCCACATTTGTAAAAATTACTAAAAATGGTTGCATTGACCGGAAATAAGGGGACTTTTAGCATAATGTACTACAGAATTAGATAAATTTACAAAAGAAATAGATAAATTTGCTACATTGAAACAGCAAGTTTTAATATTTTGTGTAAGAGTTGTAAATGTAGCGAAAATTGATTATAGTTTTCTCTAATTTCATTAGACAAAATCTGACAAATGAAAACATTTTCCACTAAAACCGACTATCCACTGTAGTAATTTTTGGTGAGCAAGTATGGCTAGCGAGTGAAGTCATTTGGCGCCTGCATTTCTATTGGTTGCTAACTTCGTCAATCTCCGTAAATGAGTCGATGCCATTCGATCACTGACAGTAACTATGTTTCGCGTATGTAAAATAATTTTGGATATTATCTACAATAATTAAATATAAAGTGAAACGTAGGTCGTTCGTTATCTCAGAAATTGACCATTATAAATTAATAAATTTTGCATTTATTCCTGTCCCAAGAACTGTGTCTTATAATAAGTTGTTAAAAGTAAACTGCTTTCTCGTAAGTGCTGTAAATTTTCATCATTCAATATATAAGGAAAAAAAGATGTATACTTTCAGTGAAATTCGTTGTCGTGCGTGCAGTTGTGTTTTCGTGTATTAATTAACCGCGTCTATACATATAAGTGAAGTAAACATGTGTGTGTCTTCAAATATTTATCTAACAAATATATAAGTGTGTGTTTCTGTGTATGTAAAAATCCTTCCAGTTTATCTCCATTAGTCAAGAATTGACGGGAAACCGGCGATAAAAATCCGTATTTTTTCTTTCATTCTTTCTTTCTGCATTTACAAACGACTATAGTAATTTTACGTACACAATATTTCTGAGTATACTACAGTTGTTTGGAACTATTGGACGAAATAGTAAGAAACTTTGCTAATTTGGTGAACATTTGTCGGATTAGTGACTTAGTGTAGAAAATAGTAAAAAATACAAAAAGTCCCCTTATTTCCGGTGGTTGCAATGTAAAAATAGTAAATTCTAGTGTGATTTTATACAAAAAATAGTAATCTCGGTCTCTCCGTGTAAAAAAACTCTACAAAATTATGGAAAAACATTTGTAGGTGTCCTAACATTTTTTTAAAGTTATGGGCAAAAAACGTTTTTTTGCAACATTAAAAATCCAAAAAAAATCCAGTTAAACTTTATTAATCTATCACAAAGTACTCTCACTTTATGTCCGCAAGTGAGATCTACAATTTAAAACAAGTTGTAAATCCAGATGTTCATTACATGAACATTTTGCTTCGTTTTTACGATCAGCAAAAAAAATTTTCTTCCTTGTGGAGGAAGCATTAACGATAAGTATATAATAAAATTTTAGAAATATATAAGTAAGATTTTCTTATACAGCAACATAATTTTGAAAGAAATTGCAATTCTCTTAATTTTTAATATTTTAAACAAGTATTTTACTTTTGTGTTTTTGAATAGTGGTACAATAGAATAAAAGAATAAATTCTATACTATAGTTTGAACCCTGGTTAAAAAGCCGGACACATTTCGGACTAATCCGAAATTTGTCCGAAACAATGCGGTTTATGGTCAGGTTTTGGTCGCCCGAAATTAATCCGGGAAAATCCGAACTCTATAAGGTTTGTGAACAACTAGTAAAACCGGAGTTGGTCCGATGAAGTCCGAAATAATCAGTTAATTTTAACTAGTGAATCTAGAATTTATCCGAAATAGTGCGGTTTATTGTCAAGTTATACGGTTTGTATACAACTAGTGAATGCGGAATTAGTCTGAAACAGTCAAAAATTAGTCCGGATATATATTTCAATAAATTTCAATACATTAAATTTTATTTAAATATTTGAGTTTTTCTTTAATGCTAAATAAGTTGAGATTCTTATCGAGTTCGGATTTATCAGGATAATTAGGGAAATTCGTGCTAATAAAGAATCTCCTCGAAATTTTCAAGTAGGGGAGCGTGGGGTAATGGGAGCTTTTAAATTTCACGTACTTAAAAGCCTTCAAATTCGCTGCAATGTCTAGAAAATCTTTTATAACCTTTGTTTATATCATTCAAAAACAAACGATCACCTTCTTGACAAATTTTTAGTACAGACAAAGGAAAATGTATTTTTTCAGTTTTCGATGTAAAATGCAAAATATTTCTAAACATCAGCACTTAGAAGTGACAAGATGTCAAAAGTGCCTAGCTTATGGAGACGTGACCCGAATTTGCAAGGGCCCCGACAGAACAAAAAACTGTCGGAGATGCGGCGAAGCGGGACACTTCTCCAAAAAGTGTACTAGTGACAAGCCAAAGTGCATAACGTGTACAGATTTGGGAAAAACGGAAGTCAACCATATCCCTGGAAGAATTTCCTGCCCGGTTTACAAGGAGGAACTGGCGATACTTAAAAGGGCAAATCCCTAAAGCTCCTTTAAGTCAACCTGCATACAAGTAAGGATGCACAGGTGCAGTATCAAGGAAGCGACCTCGCACTTTGGTATCAGGATAAGGCGAAGAGAGCCGCCATCAAGCTGTGCAACCCAGAATTGCGGGTTGACAAGTTCTTGGAGACAAGCAGCGGGTTTGTGTGGATAGAGGTGGCTAACATACGTATGTATAGCTGCTACTTCTCACCCAACGACCCGCTGACCACCTTCGAAGCCAATATAGAAGACCTAGAATCGAGCCTCATAGAATCCAAGCTGGATGTCATCATCACTGTCGATTTTAATGCAAAGTCGCCAGAGTGGGGTGAGACGAGGCTCGACAAGAGAGGAATTCTAATTGGAGAATTGATCTCCAAGAACGATTTATTAGTTGTAAACCGGGGAAAAACATGGACGTTTAGACGAGGTGCGATCGGATCGATCTAACGATCGCATCGTTTAATATATTTAGCCGCATAAGCGACTGGCGGGTCTCTGAGGAATATACAGCAAGTGACTACCAGTACATTGAGTTCTCAGTCTCAATGGGAGACACACGAGGAGGAAAAAGACAGCAAGGTCCTAGTCGCAAAACCTTCTCGTGGAACATTAAGAAACTCGACAAGGAGAAGTTCGGCCGGTCCCTAAAAGAATCTATCTTAATTGAGGATTCTGGTTGGGTGAGGAGGCCGAAAAGTCTAAATGGAGAGGTGCGAGCGGTGCGAAATATAATCGTCACCGCTTGCAATACGTCGATGCCACGTCGCAAAGGCGCCTTTCCAAGGAAAAAATCCTTGCACTGGTGGTCAGAAAAACTGGCCTCCTTGAGAAAGGAATGCCTCAAAGCAAAAAAGACATATACCCGATCTAAGGGAGATCCCTTGCTGAAAGAGGCTTTCAAGGAGGCGAAAAAGAACCTCAAGAAAGAGATCCGGAAGTCGCGACGCCATAGCTGGAAGGACCTAATCGAGGAAGTCGATAAGGACCCATGGGGTCTGGCTTTTAAAATCGTAACTAAGAAATTAGTGACGAGGCAAAAGACCCCTGGCCTGGACAATCCCGATTGGGTCAGAAAGATAATAAGTTCTTTGCTTCCTCCTGCGGAGCCATACCTTAAAAGGGACTGGAGTTTTTGCAAAGTCGAAGAGGAAGAACTCTTCACACTTAGTGAACTGCAAAAAGCAGGCAAAAGATTGAAAACAGGCAAGGCGCCTGGAATCGATGGGATAAGTAACGAGATCCTAAAGTTGGTAATCGACACTTAACCGCAGATTCTGCTTCGATGCTTCAATCTTTGCCTTGAGAGAGGAGAGTTCTTCCGCGACTGGAAGCGACAGAGGTTAGTCCTCCTAAGGAAAGGTGAAAAACCTCTAGATAAGGTTTCATCGTACAGGCCTATATGCCTGATAGATACGATGGGTAAACTTCTAGAGGATATGGTTCTGCAGAGAATGCAAAGCCACTTGACCGAAGAGAATCGTCTATCCGATCACCAATTTGGTTTCCGTAAAGGCAAGTCCACGGTTGATGCCATCCAGGCAGTTGTGGACATAGCCAAAGCAGGAAAAAACAAATTGGGACCTGGGAAAAAGAAGAGCTTCTGCGCGTTGGTAGCAATTGACATACACAACGCGTTTAATTCCGCAAGATGGAAAGATCTCATCGAGTCGATGGAAAAGAAAAACATGCCGCCCTACTTGTTGCGGATAATGGATAATTATCTTAGCGACAGGTGGGTAATATATGAGGGAGACACCTGCACTCTTAGGGAACAGATGCAGCGTGGGGCACCTCAAGGCTCGAGGGTTGGTCCATTTGTATGGAATGTATCTTACGATGATTTTCTGCGAATGGATCTGCCCGAAGGTGCGGTGATCATCGGCTTTGCGGACGACGCGTTGTTTGTGTGCACTGCCGAAAGTGAGGAGGCTCTTGGGACATTAGTGAACGAATGTCTGCGACTAGCTAAAAGCTGGCTGGATACCAGAGGTCTTGAAATGGCCCTGGAAAAGACCGAGGCACTGCTGGTCACAGACAGACGTGGTTATGAGCTCCCACGAATCGTGATAGACGGATTCGAGGTCAAGTGGAGTAAGCAAATTAAATATCTTGGTGTGGAGTTAGATGGAAGGTTAAACTTCCACCACCACATGGCTACGGCGTCAAATAAGGCGATCGAGTGTGCGGCTAATCTTTCACGGCTAATGCCAAATGTTGGCGGACCCCGTGAACAAAAAAGAAGACTGGTGGCGAGTGTCGCTCACGCTAAAATGCTCTATGCAGCACCAGCGTGGGCCCCATCCCTGAGGAGTAAAAGATGTGTGACCATCTGTGAAAAGATACTGTCTGCGCAGAGATCGATAACAACGCGTATCATCTCTGCATATAAGACGGTATCTACGAGTGCTGTGCAGGTCCTTGCAAGTGTCCCGCCAGCAGATCTTTTGGCGAGGGAAAGGGAAGAAATGTTTCTCTTTTCTAAAGAAAGCAGTTCCTTGAATGAGGAATTAAGACCAAGCAAGGGCCTGATCCGCAAAGAAGCGAGGTACAGGCTCATAGAAAGATGGCAAGAAAGATGGGATGGTGAGGAAAAAGGTCGATGGACTTATCGCCTTATCCCGGCACTCGCCACCTGGATAAATAGGAAACACGGTCAGGTTTCCTATTATATGACTCAGGCGCTCACAGGTCACGGGTATTTTAACTCGTACCTGTGTCGCTTTAAATTACGCGAGGACGAGGTGTGTGCATATTGCCAGTTCCCTGAGGACAACGCGGAGCACACCCTCTTCTCATGCAAGAAATGGGACTTGGAGAGGCCCATGTTCTAAGGTGTAAACAGTCAAGTTACACCGGAGAACATGGTATCGCTGATGACCCAGTCAGAGGAGAATTGGCGACAAGTCGAGAACTTCATAATCTCGGTTATGTCGAAGAAGGATCTCGACTGCCGCCAAAAAAGCGTAATTTAAACAGCTTTTAATTTATTTGTTTGTTTTTTATTAATTTATTTTGTGATTTATTTGTCCTTATACAATTTTAATTTATTCCGTTTTATGTTTTTAATATTATATACGCGTTTATTATTTTTTTTATATATCCGTTTGCAATTTTATCTTTTGACTGTTTACACTTGATTAAACATTTTTTTTTTATTATTGTTGTGCTGTTAATTCCGCTTTTATATTGAAATAGTTTTAAATTTTTAACTATTAACGCAGGATAACCGCAGAGAAAAGCAGAAAGTCGCATTAGCGACAGAGTCGGAGCGCCACCCTCGAAGGCTAAAGTCTTACGACAGTTCCGAGGGAGGGTAAATGGCTCCAAAAGAAGGGTTACGGGTTTTAGTGGGTCGGGCTGGTAGTAGGTCGCCAGTTTGTTAAATTTATTATAACATTTATTTATTTTTTTTTATATTTCTTTTTGTTTTTTTTATCATACCAACCCCACATAACCTTGGAGTGCGGAATCCAAGGTATCTGTAGGCAGATTTTCCAAAAGTCCCTAAGCAAAAAAAAAAAAAATCTCGATACATAACATTTGATTTTTTTAATTAAGAAGGTAGTTTGATGTTCAAGCCTCTTTTGAAAGCATATTTCGGGATTTTCTTTTTATTATAAAACAAAATATAATCACATCAAATCTTCTTAGGAGGCTGGTGCAGGTGATAACATCCGTTGGCGTTGTCTAAATTAAAAAGAATGTCATCTTTGTCTTTTTGGGATAATGCATTTAATTTGTCAAGTGCGGGATCTTTTTTAGCACTTATTCTAGAATAATTTTCAATAGGATAAATTGCTAAATTTTTGTTTATATTAACTTGGAAACATTACATTTTGATTTAATATGCAGTGTGAGGCAGAATGAGGTACCTAAGTGAGGAGCTTACAAGGTGCTACGCCGTTTAATTTAACTATTTACAAATATTATATTATGCATTTTAAAAGTTTCTCGCAGAAGAATCGATATTTTTGTTTTGAGTATTTATACTACTATCGATGTTTCACTATCGATATATCGATATTTTACAATATAGATGTTTTTTTGTTAAATTATAATAAATATTACTCTTTAGTTCCGTATCCGGTAGGAACCCTATTGAAAGGGTTACGGAAAATGACCATGTACCCCCCCCTGGCGTCCACAGTTTTTTACTTACAGATGTAAATTGTCATACTTATGTATTTTTTCGCGTAGTTTACAGGAAAAATATAGCGGAAGTGATTAGAATTGATCTTCATGGTGTTTTCATCGAAAAACTAAAATTTCTTTTTGCAAGCTCGAAAATACTTTAACCCTTGCTGGTTCTTACAATGCTTAATCTAGTGGACTGGCGTTATACATTTTTATTTATTTTTACGTGTAGATTTCAACCAACATACAGAAAAAATTATTGGAGTTCATCCTAATTTTTTTTTGCGAAAAACTATTTTTTTCGTTTTAGAAAAAAAGTGTATACCCCTCTGGTTTTCACAATTCTTGGCCTAGTGGACTGCAGTTTTGCTTATTTAATGTATTTTCGTGTGTAGATTTTAGGAAAAATACACCAAACGTGATTGGATTTTATCTTCATATTTTTTTCAGCGAAAAATTTAAAGTTTTAAAAAATTTCGTCAAAAAAGCGTGTATTTCACCTTATCTTTATGTAAATTAAATAAATGTCAAAAAGAAGTTTAAAGGTTTACGATATGGAGAAGATTTCCAATTATCAAAAAGTAATGATGATTCGATTCATGAAAAATAATCAGGATCTTTTTAATTTTAAATGTAGTAAAGCTATCCACAAGAAGAAGTAGCAAATTCTCAGTACGCTTTTAAACTTGGAAAGAAATGGTGTTCAAAATAAACTTGAAGAATGGGAAAAGGTAAGCTCATGATTATTTTATAATTTATTGCTTACTTAATTTTCTATCTATTCAAAATTAATAACCTTAGAAAAAATATTATTTTTAGTATTTTCAATAAAATGATTTTATTGCTTCTATATCAAACAAAAAATTAAGTTGAGACAACAAAATTTTTTTGGTGCCAAGGAAACGTAGTCTTAATTTACTTAAGATAAATTTATTCAATCAAAATTTAAAGATATTTTAAAAATTAAAAATTTGTTTTTCAAATGTAAGGGGCCATCCATAAACTACGTTATCAATTTAGGGTGGGAGAGAGTCCAAAAATTGAAATTTTTACATGCAACTAAATGGTAACGAAATGGTAACGTAGTTTATGGACGGCCCCTAACCTCTGGTTTTGTCCAATTTAATCATTGTTTTCTTAAAAAATATTGTCCAATGTAAGAATCGAATAAATTAACCTACATTCTATTTAATTAATTTTAGATATGGATGGATTGGAATAAAGATGTGAAGACCAAGATTTGAAATGAGAAAAAAAATCAAACTCAAACTGGAGGTGGATCACCAATTCCAGTTGAATTTGATTTCCTAGATGATCAACTTTGATCTTTGATCTTAAAGGTTGATTTAACTTTACCACCCCAAGAAAAATGGGAAGTAGATGCTCTTCAGAATTTTAACCTTGAATCCGCAGCAGAAGAAATTCCTCAAATGAGCGTTAGTACAATTATTTATATGGGACGTTTCACGTCAACCGGCCCAGAGCTCTGCCCAAAATTCAAAGCAACTAAAATAAACAAAAAAAAGTGCAAAATACTCGTAAACTAATGCCCTTTCAATTGCAAAGTGGCAAAATTCAAAATTCAAGATGGCGTCATTACTGTGTCACCTTAAAGACACTAAATTCCAAAATAATCAAATATATTTATCAATTACTTTTAAAATATAATACGAAAATGATAAGTCACATCATATTTTAATGTTTTTGGGGTCGCTGATTACGAATCTGAAGTCAGTTTTTCAAAATTCAAAATGGCGGATCCAATATGGCGGACATTAAAAAAAATTTTTTTTGATTCGCTTAAAACTTGTCACTTGGGGGTTTTCGGGGTCGCTGATCACGAATCCGATGTCAGTTTTTTAATATTCAAAATGGCGGATCCAATATGGCGGACATTTAAAAAAAAACAACTTTGGATTCGCTTGAAACTTGTCACCTAGGGGTTTTTAGGGTCGCTGATTACAAATCTGAAGTCAGTTTTTCAAAATTCAAAATGGCGGATCCAATATGGCGGACATTTTAAAAAAAAAATTTGGATTCGCTTGAAACTTGACACTCGGGGGGTTTTCGGGGTCGCTGATGACGATTCCAATGGCAGTTTTTAAAAATTCAAAATGGCGGATTCAATATGCCGGCCACTTTTTAAAAAAAAATTTGTATTCGCTTGAATCTTGTCACTTGGAGGTTTTCGCCGTCGCTGATGACGAATCCGATGTCAGTTTTTCAAAATTTAAAGTTGCTGATCCAATATTGCGACTGAAATTTCAAAAGTTTATTAATTCAATCTGCGCACTCTTTTATTGTAACACCAGAAAGACAGTTGAAAATATTCAGATATTCAAATGCACCTCAACCTATTGCAGTTATGCAGTATTAAAATACAATTTCATAGGTTGGGAAGTATTTTGTAAATTTAATTCAATCGGCCCTTTTCAGGGCCACCAAATTATTACAAATTTGAAAATTATAACAAACAGCCTTCGTCAAAGCTACAAAATACGTCTTATGGTTTATAAATTATATCAATCGGCCTTTTTAAAGTCCACCATTTTATTATATTGGATCCGCCATTTTGAATTTTGAAAAACTGACATCGGAATCGTCATCAGCGACCCCGAAAACCCCCCGAGTGTCAAGTTTCAAGCGAATCCAAATTTTTTTTTGAAAATGTCCGCCATATTGGATCCGCCATTTTGAATTTTGAAAAACTGACTTCAGATATGTAATCAGCGACCCCAAAAACCCCTGGGTGACAAGTTTCAAGCGAATCCAAAGTTTTTTTTTTAAATGTCCGCCATATTGGATCCGCCATTTTGAATTTTAAAAAACTGACATCGGATTCGTGATCAGCGACCCCGAAAACCCCCAAGTGACAAGTTTTAAGCGAATCAAAAAAATTTTTTTAAATGTCCGCCATATTGGATCCGCCATTTTGAATTTTGAAAAACTGACTTCAGATTCGTAATCAGCGACCCCAAAAACATTAAAATATGATGTGACTTATCATTTTCGTATTATATTTTAAAAGTAATTGATAAATATATTTGATTATTTTGGAATTTAGTGTCTTTAAGGTGACACAGTAATGACGCCATCTTGAATTTTGAAATTTGCCACTTTGCAATTGAAAGGGCATTAGTTTACGAGTATTTTGCACTTTTTTTTGTTTATTTTAGTTGCTTTGAATTTTGGGCAGAGCTCTGGGCCGGTTGACGTGAAACGTCCCTTATATATTTATTATTTACTTTTCCTGTTCAAAACAGTATTCAAGAATCTAAATACAATTTACTTAAATTATAAATAATTATAATCCATATGTTTTCGTTACAAAATCATTAACGTGATCGCTAACCTCATTCAGGTTTCTTTAGCCCTCACTATAGCTTTATCTCACTTCTCTTACACATTTTTTTACATCACACATATGGACCAGTATATTTATAATTAATATATTTTCATTATAGAATAAAACAATTAAACTTTTCATATTATTTTACAGACGAGAAGCAACAAAAAAAATAAATCAACTACAACGAAAGAGAACTCGAAAAAGGATGCTTCTGAAGGTAAAATTTCATTTTGTTTTCTATTAAATATTTTTATTTTTTCTGATAAGTACGTACATTATTTATTAATATTCTAATTTGTTTCCTTCTTCCTCTGTTTTTGACATATTTGTCAATTTTCTATTTGGGGTGATTTGCACGTAACTGTAATATTTGGCGGCGTCACAGAAAACACATTCAAAATAAAAAATTTTTGCTTGGGTATAGATACATTTCACAGGTATATATAAAACCTATTCGCAACCACAAATATGTACAAATAGATATTATATTTTTTCAGAAATTGCGTAATTCCCTCCAAAATTTCAGCTCCGTGGCGTGTTTGTTTTTTAAAATTTTAAGTTAAAATTCAGAAATTTTATTGAAAACGCTGAAACTGAAAACGAGAATTTTTGTAATATGAATTGTGTATATAGGTGAACAATTTGTACATATAATGCATCTTCTAATAATTCTTATAAAATTATAAAATGTAAAATAGTTTTGTCCACAAATTTTTTCAATTTTGTAATAAGATTTTTTTCTCTATAATTTAACTTTTTATGGCACATTTTAATGTTATCTGAGAATTGCAATCTAAAATAAGATCCATTAGCAACAAATATTAGTAAAAAAAAGGTTCAAAATTGTAAGTTGTACACTTAAAAACAATTTTTTGTGTAAAATTGTGAAGTTCACAAAAAAAGTGGTAAGTACCGTGGTATTACTATTCTTTTAATCTAAACACTCTCTGTGGTAATTATTGCAATTTTTTTGAAGATTATATTAGAAACAAATTATCTGCCCAAAAAAAAGAATTATTTTGCAGAATTGTCGGAGTTAGGTTAGTTTAAATGTCAAATTTTAGCTCCGTGGTGTCACATAAAATATCAGCTCCGTGGCGCCTGTGGCGTACAGTGTGAAGGTGCAAATTCATGGATCAACAGTTGCTACAACACATATTATAGAAGAGGACAGACATAGTTGTGTCCTTTTATATTTCAGTGCTTCGGCAACCGTTGACTTATTAAAAAACACCTTAATATTCGAAAAAACACGCCTTTACAACAACCAAGCAAAAGCACAGTATAATTACTGTTGATCGTAACGCTCTTATTTGTCAATACTTTTTTACAATTAGTTTTATGCGCTAATTTCATAATGTTATGAAAATGAAATTCTCTGGTTATGTCAAGCTGATAGTAAATAGTAAATATTTTTGCTGGGGCTATTTTGTGCATCAAAATGCTTTTTTTAACTCAGTGATTTATTCAAATTCAGAATTAAAAGAAAATCAACTTTTGCATATGTTTTATTTCCTTCTGAAGGTTTCCTTTGAGTTCGTCAATGAAATAAATTTTTTTGTCTGAGTTGTAGTCATTAAAAGTTGTGCACAAAATAGACCCCGGAATGGGGCTACTTTGTGCCATTCCAATTTCATTTTCCATTCCATTTTCATTTATTATAAACTTTGTGTTTTTATAATGTTTCATAAACATTTTTTTGATCCTTTCTTATTCATTAAATCTTTTGTGTAGATATTTCAGAGTAAATTAAAAAAGAATAAGATATTAAACAAAAAATTTTGTAAATATTATACAACAAAATGTAAAATAAAACACTGAAATTTTGCTTAAATCATGATTTATTAAAAATTAACAACCTTTCTTCAAATTTTATATTACTTAGAAAATAAATAACACTTTTTCTTTTTAAATATACATTTTACAATAATACATTATGATAATTATAAAACTATTATTTGAATACATGTAAATAACTTTGAATCATCATTTTAATAGGAGCTTTTTTAAACGTTTTGAATATGATATTTTTTAAAAACTTGAAATTAATAATTTAAGGTTAAATGAATAACAATTTAATATCTAACACACTTTTCCAGTAATTTTAAGAGAAACGAGAGAAATAGTTTTAAGACTAATTTGAAAAACTTATAAATATTAATTAAAGTTAATTTTTTGTCGTTATGTTGCTCACCGGTTGAAGTTTTAATCGTTTTAATGATTTTAATTAACTTGTTTTTGGTTTTTTGACAAAGAAGTTCTTTTTAATAATTTTATTTATTAAATACCTCGAGTACATAAAGTAGCCCCAGTTGACGGCAGTATTATTCAATGCATAGGGTGGTCAGCTCCGTGGCAGACAATTTTCGAAAATTTGTTATAATTTTTTTATAATTATAGCTGTAGTAAAACCGTTCAAATTACAACTATATTATGCCCTAATGATGAGGAAAAGTGATATTTAACATAAAAAAAACAAAATTTTTTTTCTTTTAAAACTTATCTTAAAATTGCACAGTTACGTGAAAATCACCCATTTACTACCTTTATTTATTATTAACATTATATCAATAAAATGTAGATGTGATTTTGGTTTCTGAGTCAGACGAAGAAGAATCATCCTCCAGCAAAGTGCAGTGTTCCGACAAAAAGGCTTCTCTTGGAAAAAATCTACCAATCAATAAATTAAGAAGTAAATATGCAAAAACCTAGACATTTTTATAAAGATTAGACATTTTTTTTGAAAAAAGTAGTTCTCTTAAAAGTTAATAAGTGCTTCAAGTCAGAATTAATTAAAATTTGAATAACGTTTATTTTTTATGCGAATACCTCTTTGCGGATAGTTAAAAAATAATTTTAAACTTACAAAATATTTAATCTAAAAATTTTTCTTTTTAATTGCCCAAGAATTGATAAAATTTCAAAAAAATGACACCTTAAAGAAAAAATGTGGTAATTTTTCAGAGATAGATATTTTTAAAAACTCCAATTTTTAAGGAGAGGTACTGGTGAAATTTCAACTCATCTATATTTTCCTTCTTTATCGATGGTCAATATTTCTCTTGTAAAATTTTTAGTATTTGGATATTTCAAATTTCAAATTTTCGAAAAATCAAAAAAATAATAAATAAAAATAAAGATCAAGATTAAAAAAACAAATTTAAACTACACACAATTTTGATTGCTGATTTTTTAAGAAGAAAAAATCAACAATTTCTGGCTACATTTTTCTCCGTGCAAAAAGAGGTGGTCGTACAATTACCAGTAGTAGTAATTACATTACATTTCATTTTATTTACATATTCTAAAAAATTATAGGTATCATGATACGAAGAAGAAGCCATCTCAATGCGTATCAAGAACTAAAAATAAAACAGTTAAACGATATAATTAAATTAAAGGAATCCAAGCTTAAAATTGAAGAGCGGAAAAATGTGATTCTTGGTCATATTTCAGAGTGTCTAAAGGAGTAAACGGAAGAAATGCGGCGAGGCCAATAATTTTTTTTAATATTAATATATAAAGTATTTGCAATTATTATATTTAAGACTTTATTGAATTAAGCAGAAAATAATAGTGTTATCACCAATACACGTTTTAAATGAAATAAATTACATCAGTTTAAACAAGTGAAAACATTAATTTTGACTCATTTTCTAAAAACAAAAATTTTGAGAATGTTATTAAAAAAGTTTTCAGTTTCTAAAGATTTGCAAAACTAGTAATTATAAAAAACCAATTAAAATTTTTATAAACAAATATTCGTCTTTATTATTTTAAAAAACAACTTTTTTACAATATGAAGAGAAATTTATTTATAAGAAGAAATAGTTTTCTTAACGGCGTTGGAAGGTCTGGAAAATTTGTAGGTTACAATTATCGCCCGACAAAATACGGCACTGACTGATTTAAATGACGTGAAATAGGTAAATAAACATTTTTCAATCACTTTTTCTCTAAACACAGACACTTTTTACAAAATAGGCCAACGTACAACGAGTAGGAATCTTCTTAATTACCTAAGTTCAAAAGATTGTTTAATTTCATGCAGAAACGCGGTTGTAAAATGTAAAATTGGAAATGAGTGGAAAGTAATGTAATGACAGACAACAAGAAGCGGTTTACTGCCAGTCGCCAGAAGAGGGCAGAAGCATGCAAAGAGCACAATGGTCCAGCTGTTATGTTCTTAGCATTACATCACTTTCCAATTTTACATTTTACAACCGCGTTTCTGCATGAATTTAAACAATCTTTTGAATTTAGGTTATTAAGAAGATTCTTACTCGTTGTACGTTGGCCTATTTTGTAAAAAGTGTCTGTGTTTAGAGAAAAAGTGGTTGAAAAATGTTTATTTACCTATTTCACGTCATTTAAATCAGTCAGTGCCGTATTTTGTCGGGCGATAATTGTAACCTACAAATTTTCCAGACCTTCCAACGCCGTTAAGGGCAGTCTACTTTTCGCCGTCAACTCACTCCTGTATACCTGCTCGGCGTCGAAATCTCGCTCTCGGGCCCTTCGCCCACTTTAACGTTGGTGAAGTTCACAACGTTTATAATCAACGATTTCTTAAGAAAAATATTTTTTTAAGCAAATTTTTATTAATTTTTGTATAGAAAATATTTTGGTTAGATTTCTGAATAATGATTTACAAAAGAAATATATTTGTGAACAAAAATTTTTATTCTTCTTCGTAGGAAAATAATTTTTTTTTAATCGTTGATCATAAACGTTGTGAACTTCACTGGCGTCCACTTTACCTACTTTTCGGGCACCATCAGTCATACTCTCAACCGGGGCTATTTTGTGCACCAAATAGCTTTTTTTTACTCAAAGATTTTTTTAAATTCAGAATTAACAGAATAAAGAAAATCAACTTTTGACATATGTTGTGGACATCCTTCTAAAGGTTTCCTATAAATTTAGCAAAGAAAAAAATTTTTTTGTCTTAGTTATAGTCATTGAAAGTCGTGCACACAATAACTCCCGGGATGGGGCTATTTTGTGCATCGAACTTTGTTTTTTTATAATGTTGCGTAAACATTTTTTTTAATCGTTTCTGCTTCATGAAATCTTTTGTCTAAATAAAACATTTATGAAAAATATTTAATTTTTTTAAGTGCACAAAATAGCCCCATGGAATCCTGGTTTTTCAGTTTTTTCCACTTTTCTCTTAAAATAATAAATAAAAAGTTAGCGCATTACATATGTATCATCACAACACAATTGACAACAAATATCTAACTCGGTTTATGAGACACATTAAAACTGTAGAAGATCTGGTATAATTTTCCCGAACTTTCAAAATTTTTTAAACAAATTTTCCGTTTTTTGGAATTTTTTTCTCTTAACTGACAAAGAATGAAATAATAACATTTAGTGCTCTCTATTGTCATGTCATCAAACTTTCATTTTTTAAAATAGCAGATTAAAATAATTCATTTTATTAATAATTTTTTTCATTAAAAAACTCGCGTGCACAAAATAGCCCCAGTTGACGGTACATGTTATGAACTACTTCTCCCCCCACGAATATGCAGTCAAATTTGACTGCACCTGGCATTCTTTTTATTTCCAAAATAATATATGATTTAAAATTAGTTAGAAAAATAAACAAGTGGAATAAGTGTTGTAGCTTCATGCTACCAACTTATATTATGTACACTGTGATGAGAACATAACCTCTGTTGTTCAAATCATATAGGCGCGGCTAACTTCTTACTGCCCTTTTTAAATAAAATTATCAATTTTAAAAATAATAGAATTTAAAATTTTGTAATTTAAATTTTTGCTTAAAACACTAAAAAAATTTATTTTTTCAGAAATTACAAATAATTGCAGAAATTCAATTACTTAAAAAAAATAAAATTCTTATAAAATTCAACTATATGTTCAAAATTTGAAGAAAATTCTTCTAAAAATCGTAATTATCTTGTCCTAGTTTCAATTTTTTTCAATATTTACTATATGTGACGCGACCCGAAGAAAGGTAAGAAAGAAAAAATCGATTTTCGTATTCAGATTGTTTTCGATAAACTAAGGATTGCTTTTCAATAATCCGAAGTCAAAATTAATTTTTATCAAATACTTTTCTTGTAATAACGATTTAAAGATAAACAATTTGTGCTAAGCGTTGATTCTCTTTCTCCTCACGCACACATATCTACGCTCCCCTCTCACTGTATACACGAAAAAAAAAGTACGTGAATCCTTCCTTGAAAGTGCTTGACTTTTGGATAGAACACAAAGTACAAGGCTGTATCATATACTTTTTATTAGAAAATATAGAAAAGTCCTAGAGTTATTTTAGTACTAGTATGGGCAACAGTGTTTTTTAAATTTTAACGAAAAGTCATTTGTTCAGTTTTATAAAGTACGTGAAAGATTAGTTGACTGCGCTTGAAAATTCTGTAGAGCATGCGCAGTGTGCGTTGCGCGTTTCTACTCAAGGTAAATGCCAGCTGATCGTCTGTTTCCGTTTGTGTTAATTTCAGATGTGAATATACTATTATTTTATGAAAAACAAATAGTGTTAATATATATTTGTCTTCAAGAATTGACTTTCAAAAAAATATTTTTTGTTTTGTGTTTCTCACAAAACAGAATGTTATGTAAGTCTCAGTTTTCAGTGAAATAGCATGTCTCACAAGTCGTGAAAAATTTCACCATGTGGTATATAAGAACAATTCGATACGTACTTTTAAGTGTTAAGTGTGTGTTCATATTTAAGTTATACGCGAATATATGTGTGTGTTATAGGTTAGTTCATAAGTGTTGACGAACGTCGAAAAGTGATACAATAATTGTTCTTTGTTTGTGTGATTAATTATCCAAATATGTGAATGAATGAGTGAATTTCAGAAAAACGGTGCGAACAAGTGGAAATTATTTTTTTATTTTACAGTTTTTTTGAAAGTCAATGAAATTCTCAAGCAAGGTACTAGAAATTTTCATTGACTGCTTTTGAAACTCTCATGCAAAAGTACTAGACTGTTTTTAGTATTTTGTGTCGTATCCAAAAGTCAATTACCGAGTCAATGAAAAATTCACGTACTTTTTTTTTCCGTGTACATGCGTCACTTGGAGTTCGGATCGATATTCGGGAATTAGAGAGAGATGCGCTGACTACACCGTTCTATCTCACGACGAAAACACGTGTACAAGTTACCGGCAACAACTTGCACTGATACAAGGCGTATAGTTTACTTTTTCAATATATTATAGTGTTGCAAATAAATAAAATGATTAATTAAATAGAAAAATATTAAGCACAATTATGAATCTCGATCAAGAATATGCGGACATTGTTGATTGCCATTATAGATTAAATAATCATGATGTTTCAGAAGAACAAGAAGAAGACACTTCTAAGGTAAATATTATGTGCATACAAATAAAACAATAATATATTAATATATTTTTCAGTTTTTCAATATTACAGTAATGAAAGTATATTACTTTCAGTCCTGGGAAAACAACGACTTTTAAGTAAAGTTTTATGAAAATTACTTTATATTATTATGATTATTTTCTAATTATTTTTATTTGATTTTTTAGTGAAGTTTATTTGTCTGCTTCTGTTTTAGTCTTCTGTATCTTACTTTCTTTTTAGGCTTACTTATTTAACTTTATGTTTTTATTATGCTACACTTGTTTTTATTTTTGTGTATTATTTTTAATTTCTTTTTAAGCATAATTATTTAATTTTGTCTTTTTATTTTGCCACGCTTGTTTTTAGTTCCCAGTATTTTAATTTCTTTTTTAGTATAATTATTTAATTTTGTCTTTTTATTTTTAGTTCTCTGTATTTTAATTTCTTTTTTAGCATCATTATTTAATTTTGTTTTTTTATTTTGCCACGCTTGTTTTTAGTTCCCTGTATTTTAATTTCTTTTTTAGCATAATTATTTAATTTTGTCTTTTTATTTTTAGTTCTCTGTATTTTAATTTCTTTTTAAGATTAATTATTTAATTTTGTCTTTTTATTTTTAGTTCTCTGTATTTTAATTTCTTTTTAAGATTAATTATTTAATTTTGTCTTTTTATTTTGCCATGCTTGTTTTTAGTTCCCTGTATTTTAATTTCTTTTTTAGCATAATTATTTAATTTTGTCTTTTTATTTTTAGTTTTCTCTATTTTAATTTCTTTTTAAGATTAATTATTTAATTTTGTCTTTTTATTTTGCTACGCTTGTTTTTATTTTTCTGTATTATTTTTAATTTCTTTTTAAGATTAATTATTTAATTTTGTCTTTTTTTTTGCTACGCTTGTTTTTATTTTTCTGTATTATTTTTAATTTCTTTTTTAGCATAATTATTTAATTTTGTCTTTTTATTTTTTCATGCTTGTTTTTAGTTCTCTGTATTTTAATTTCTTTTTAAGCTTAATTATTTAATTTTATCTATTTATTTTATTGTACTAATAAATATATATGTACTTAGGTCATTCATGATGAAGACATTGAAAATAGTTTAGAGGACTTAAAAGATTCAGAGAAAATAGAACATTTTTATGGTAAAGCAGCCAAAGATTGCTGCAAAAATGGTTGTAATAAAATAATCCCTAAAGACTTTGCTGTGGATAATCGGTAGTGTATTGTCTTTTAACTTTTTAACCTATAATTGAAAAATAATTATAATAATTATAATAATATCATAAAACCTAATTATTTCTTACATTTTGACTAAAATAATTTTTTAATTAATGCGTTTATTTCTTTTTATAGATTAAATTTTCTCGAAATGGAAAAGACTAAGCAAGATTTAATTCTTTTGTCTCATTTGCAAGCACACCGTCAAATTGAACAATTTAGAGAAAATTATGGTAAATATACCGTCAAACAAAAGTCACAATTCAGGAAGGAATGTAAAAGCAATCGACAAAATATAAGTTATTACATAGCAGATATCCCCATTTGTCGAAAAATGTATTTTTTTTTATTTGATGTCGGCTTAAGGAGGCACAAAAATTTACTAACTCACTTTGACCAGAATGGAATCAACCCTCGGGTTCATAAGCTATCTAGAAAAACACCATCGAGGTCCAGTGTTTTATCCATTGATGACATTGATAGAGCTGTACAGTATATTGAGGCTGTAGCGGAAAATACTGCTATACCATTACCAGGTCGTATGCCTAAATTTCGAGACTTCAATGTCATGAAACTTCCTTCGAGTGAGACGAAAAGTACTATGTACAAACGGTATCAAGAAGATACTGCGAAAGATAGTGATGTGAGAATAATGTCACTCACTTCTTTTAAAAGAGCATGGTCAACTTATTGTCCTTATATTACGACGATGAAACCTGCGGATGATCTGCGACAAATGCCGAGAAAATAATTTAGCAATCTCAAGTTCAGCTAACCTACCAGATGAAGAAAAAGTTAATATAATTTCTATTGCAATGGAGCATTTGCAGAAGGCAAAAAAACAAAGGGAATTTTATAATATTAACAGGGCCAACATTAAATTGTTGGATCAAGACCCGAAACAGCAATCGTCACTTCTGGTTCTTTCGTTCGACTATGCTCAAAACGTTTCTTACCCTTCAAGTCCTCAACAAGTCAAAAAATTGTATTTTAAAGTACCCAGAAAATGTGGAATTTTTGGAATTCACGATGAGAGCAAAGGTGTGCAAAATAATTTTTTGATCGACGAAGCAGATAATTCGGGAAAAGGTGCTAATTCTGTCATTAGCATGATTGATTATTATTTAAGTAATCATCTTGCTGAAGAGGTTACTTTATTCTCGGATAATTGTGTCGGTCAAAACAAAAATAATGCCATGATGCACTACCTTTTATGGCGTGTGATGACGGAAAAAAAAAAAATTCTCTTCATTTCCTTTTGACGGGGCACACAAAGTTCAGCCCTGATAGGAATTTTGGAATTTTAAAATCGAAGTATGCACGAGCTGATGTTGACTGTCTTCAGGATATGATGGAAGTTGTGAATACTTCATCGCCTCATGGATATAATGTTGCTCTTCCGATAGTCGATTCTTCAACGAACATTCAAAATGTAAAGTGGAAAAAATGGGACGATTTTTTGAAACAGAATTTTCATTCCATTCCACACATTACGAAGTATCACCATTTTGTCTTTTTACCCAATGATGAAATTCGAGCGAAAGAATTAGTTGATTCAACAGAAGAAATCGTTCATCCTGAAATTGAGTTAAACAAAAACGCAAAAGAGGTGAAAAACATTCGTTCTAATGGCCTTACGAATGAACGTCAATGGTACTTGTTTGACGAAATACGTCAATTTTGTACAGATGAAAATAAAAAAGATGCAGTTGCCCCGTGTCCGAAATGCCCGAAAAAGAAAAAACAGAAAAATTATAATTAGACCAAAAATAAGTAATAAAATTTTGGTCATTGTTTAGCTATTGTGATATTCGTCATAAATATAATTATAAGTTTTGTTATTAATAATAACTAATATTTATGAATAATTATTTGTAAGGGTTCAGTTTAAACGCCTAATATTTAAAAAATACACATTAAATTATAAATATAATTTAATATAAAAATAATATTATAATATTTATACTTAAATATAAATATTATAAACTCTAAAGAAACCAGTTTTATTTTAAAACACCCCTGAAAGAAGAAAACCCAAAATACATTAAAATTGAGAATTGAAAAATAGTTCCAAAATAAAATAAAAGATGTCAATAATTGTAATATTATCGACCTCTCTCAAATTTGACATCGCGTACGAATAATATAAATACGCGAGCTATGATAAGAACTATCGCAGCCCATACGAACGGAACTATAGTGGTATAAGTGAGAATGTACCGCTGCTGAGACGAACGTGTGTGGAGAGCCAAGCACCTGTGCAGAGAGCCAAGCTGTACTACGGAGAGCCAACCAGCCAGGAGGAGAGGGGATCGCAGAGAGGCCCACTACAAGCAAGCAGCTCAGTGAGTATACTGCATATCATTCGGAACGCCACCTCGGCTCGAGTATATGCATTTGATTATTACAGTGTACGCCACCTCGGCTGCTGAATCTTTTCTCTCTCTCTTTCCAATGAACGCCACCTCGGCTGCTGGAAATTTCTTCTAATACTCTCTCGTTGAGTATTAGATGCTCGATACGTGTGCTAGGTTTTTCCCTTAGTCTTTTCGTATACTGTCACCCCTTTCTTAACGTACGCTGCCCCAGGCGGTTAAGATCGTAACTTTTTGATGCAATTTAAATTCATTCCTTTTTTATAATAACTCTTTTTTACCCTGGTGCTTCACACCAGCTTCATATATATATTCGCGGGACCAGCCAGCTAAGCCCCTGCAATAGAATATATTTTTCTTATATAGATCGCGAGGTTTTTCTCAAAGTCTATCTCGATCCACTCCAGATGCACGTTAGCCATACCTCTGTAGGAGTAGATTCCATTTAGTTTTCCGTAAGCCGTGCTGCCGCAACCTGAAATACATGTAAGATGCCCGCATAGTATCTTATATTATTTCAAACCCTTATTATCACTGAAATCAATGCGCAGCTTCTAAGAAAACGCATCTTCAAGTGATTTCTTCTCTTTTTATATACGCAGCTTCCTAGAAAGCGTATCACCTCTAAACCCAAGATCAATGCATGTATTATACCTCTGCATTACATTTTTCTTAGTTGAACAAATAGATACGCAGCTTCCAAGAAAACGTATAGTTCATACTCTTAAATTTATACAAGTTCAATTACACCTCTGTATACCAAATTCAAAAGAGATTCGTATAATACGCAGCTTCATTGAAAACGTATGATCTCAAAAAATTGTATTATCGCGAAAACGCGAATTAGATAAAGGAAATATATTTATTCGATTTGTATCCTATTTGGATAGGCTATATTATATGGACTTGATTATGTGAATAATTGTAAAAACTTCGTATCGTCAGAATAATTCCAATACGTCGAAAATTGTTAATCGCACTATAAAAAAAAACTTCGTTATTAGAATAGGGAAATCCTATGTATTTAGCTTAGGTTGTTTTTTGAATAAATCGTTAATTAATTTAGTTAAATTAATTGTCTCAAATTTATTTACTAACCTTGGGTACCTTAATTTTCAAATATATATAGAATATTCTTTAAAAATATAAGGGTTATAAAAACGAACCGTTACATATTGTCTATCACCATCCAAAATAGCGTTTCCAAAGATAACTTTAATTGTTATTTTGTGTGTAATTTAAAAAATGTGATTATTAAAATTAGAATCCTCTGTACTTACGTACAAAATATAAAAACAGTAAAAAAAATTATATACTATTCCTGAGTGCCGTTAAAAGTTTTAGAAAGAACATGAAGTTCTTTAAAAAGTTATCAAAAATTGATTTTAATTATGTTTTTTTAGATTTTAAAAGCATACTTTAGTTTCCGATTGCATATTGAGTCCAATATTATTATTAAAATAATATAATCGACATAATTATTAATAAATTCCTTCCATCATTATAATAAAAAAGTTTTTACTTCTGTTTAATTTCTTAATTTTGAGAAGTTAATATTATATAAAAAGTATAAAAAATTTAAGTACATTTTTTTATTCTATTTTTAATTTACATAGTGTAAATAAAATATACTATCAAACTGTTTCAACTTTTATCTACATTAAAAAATATAAATAAAGTTTTTGAAAAAAGTACTGCAATTTATGCCATTTTTTATATGTATTGAAATATTTTTTACCATTATATACTTTGTGCAATTTAAAATATTTTTAAATACCTACATACAACACTTTAAAATATTTTGTTCTGAAATTTGAAATATTTTATAATGTTCTGTAAATTATTTAATAGTTATGCATTTTTAATTTTTTTATCTAATTTAGTTTTATTTAAACTAAGAGCATTCTTTTAATTTGACTTTAATAACAGTTAAATTAAAAGTAATAAACTTAAAATTAAATATTTTTTTTACCTATTATGGTATTGGATTTGTTACTGATTATCATTCGTTACTATTTTAAATTTGAAAAACATCTTAGAAAGTTTAAAAATTTCTTTTCAAGTCTGAAAAGGTTAATAATTTGTACAAAATAATACTTATTACTAATCATAAAAGGAGTGAAACAACGTAGTCAGAGTCGAATTTTCGTAACGCAGCGCCTGACACTTTTATAATAGAAAGAGAGAATAGAGAATACATTCAGTGCATCACTTTTTACTTGCCGAAGACGGCCGAATACACAGACGCTAACTCAAATTAGTAGTGGGAAGGGGAGAGAGTAAGAGAATATCGGAAACTCTGCGCCACGTACTCGCTTGTTCTTTTCCCTCTCCTGTAAAATTGCCGTTTGGCTTCTTAGGTACCTTTCTTCGGGTCGCGTCCATAGAGATATTATAAATAGAGTGGGGAAGGTATAGGCGGCAGCGTGTGGGGGAAGTGTCCTGCCATAAACAGAATGGGTTGGAGGGAGAAAGAAGATTTAACACCAGTATCTGTCCTTCAATGAGCTCCAGCGCAAGAGAGACACCTACTGGTGCTAAATCTTCTTTCTCTTTCTATCAAGCGGACGCATACATGCAAACCATCCCCACTCTATTTATATTATCTCTATGGTCGCGTCACATTTACAAAAATGGAGTATCACTTTAAGTTATTTCTTACATTGATTCTTATCTCTTCTTTAAGATCAAATAATTTAAATATTTAAGCAACTTAGAATTTTTAAATAAGTATAATCGAAATATAAGATTGCAAACTTCTAATCTAAGAGAGACCGAAGCGTCGTGAAACACTTCGAATTATTAAAAAAGTAATAGCTCAAAATAGTTTTAATCTCCATTTTAATTAATGTACTTAATGTGATAAGTGTGTACCAAATTTTGTTATTATTACAAAAAATAGTCAAAATCATTTACTCTAGGATACTTAATTCAAAAGTTCTAAATAATTAGTAATTAATTTTACTTAAATAAGGATACAATTTTATAAAAGATAACCGAAAAATAAGTATTTTAAATCTGTAACTTTTATTTCAATAAAATTATCTTTAATTTTACGATTTCATAATTTTTTTTATAGAGGTAAAGTTTTAATATTTTTAATCATTTTACTACATATAATAACTTTCATACTTCTAAAGTGTAATTTTTAGTCTTGATTCAAAACACTCTAAGAAAAAAATTTGAAATACAAAAATAAATAGTTTTAATAAGTTAAAAGCATGTTTGAATTAAATACATTTTATATTTGAATTAAATGTAATATTTATTGAATAAATCATATTATGTATTCAGGGTGTCTAGCGACTCGGGAAATCCGGAAAAAAAATAAAAAATTTTTTTTTTAAATTTTAAATACAAAAATAAATAATTTTAATAAGTTAAAAGCATGTTTGAATGAAATACATTTTATATTTGAATTAAATGTAATATTTATTGAATAAATGATATTATGTATTCAGGGTGTCTAGCGACTCGGGAAATCCGGGAATTTATTTCGACCGGGAAAAATCCGGGAATTTGCCGAGAATTTTCAAAAACATCCGGGAATTTCTAAAAATTCCAACAACATCATTAAAATGTACAGAAAATTTATATTTAAGTCTTCTTCTTCTTCAACAATTTTCAAAAGTTGGCGCAAAATTAGAACTATAGTCGTCGGATTACGATCTACGTAATTCGTGGGTACTCGGAACGATTCGTTTCTGCTTTTCTTTGCGTATGCGCTAGCAACTTGTTATTGTTGAGGGTGCCGGTGAAATAAACGTGCTTAACCTGAGATGCTGTGTGAATCTTATTTTCGTAAAATGTGACAAAATTTGTGTGTTGTTTTTATTTGTCAACGAAGTCCAACTGTATATTAATAAAATATAATGTGCCCACAAAAAGTAAGTACCGTTTACTAGTTCGTTTCTTTAAAATGCAAACTGAATATTTTTCAAATAAAAAAGATCTATTTGAATATAATTTATACAAACTTTTAGTTGTCATTCTTTTAGAATTTTCTATTTTTTATTTTTTGATAAGCAATAAATATTAATCATTTCTTTTTCTTTTCTAAAAGTTCAATTGCGAAAGTAGTAAAAAGTTTAATGCTTAATGTTTTATAAAAGTAAGTTCAAATTTTCAATACCATATTTGATTGCTCGATTAGAAAAGTAATTAATTATTTTCCTGTTTATTTCTCGCTCTTGTGTAGGTTAATCAACAGTAATTTTCAAATGAGTTTAATTACGAATAGTCACGTTTCGTATTCTGCTTTAAAGTATGAAGCAGAGTTTCCGTGGGTCAAGGCAGATCCGTCATGTCGAACAAATGCTCGATGTAAGTTGTGTCAAAGAAGTTTTAAGATTGATTCAATGGGCCGCACTGCACTTATCAGTCATGCAAATAGAAAGAAGCATCTGCAGGCAGAAAAAATCCGACAACAAACACTGCCAATATCTAAATTATTATTACCTCAACCTACAATTGTAGGCGAAAACACAAGCAGTTTACCCTCGACTCAATCATCATCACATGTAGAAGTCATCGGTTAGTTTTTATTTGTAAACAAACTATCAAATTTAATTTTACAAAGTCTCAAATGCTTTTATTATTAATGTTGATTTTTTTAGAACAAACTTTAATTTTAATAGCTTTTATCTGCATTTATATAGTATAAATGTAAATTAAATTATATATTTATATATAAATATAAGTTACAATATTAATATTACTAATGATATTTATATTACAATTTTTAATTAATTAATTAATATGTCATTCTTGTTAATAATACTACTAATCTTTTATTTTATTTCATTTCAATTAAACACTTACTATTTTTCTGAACTCTTTATTATATTTTAAAAGTTATTAATTTTTTATTGAAACTATTTTTCTCTAATTTAAAACTGTAGTTACTCAGAAAGCACGAGGCTTGCAGCAATCTTTCTTGTCAAGCTTGGAGGGACCTATCTTGGTAAGCTAACAACAAGTTTTCACGAAAGGCTTGCTGTACAGTAAATATTTTGCTATCCTAGGCGAGCTTGACAATATTTCAGGGTAAGCTTTCTGCAAGCTTACGTGCTATTTGGGCATTTAAAAGTTTATTCTAAAAATATCCAGTTATCAGTTTTCCCATAACTATTACGAATTTTTCAAAATTATTTATCGAATAATTGTTTTCTTTAGAAAAAGAATCAATGGAAGGCCAACCTGACAGTTTGGATCAAGCTTTATTCGACAGTGTTCACAAGATTTCTAAACGTCAAGGATCAGAAGCTGTAATGCAAGAGTTTCTAATCAAGGAACAAGTCACGAAAGCAGAAATTATGTGTCTTTATTCCGTCGTTTATCATACTTCTCTGCGAAGCATTGGCGATTTAGTAACTCTTTTTCCGAGTATTTTCCCCGATAGCAAAGTATCAAAAAAAAAATGCAGCTACAAAAGGATAGGGTGAAATATACTACTGTATATGGTATTGCACCTCATTTTAAGAAGAAACTCGAATCAACTGTCGATAAATGTTTACATATAGTTGTTGGATTCGACGAATGTTTAAACAAAATTGCTCAGCGTCAACAGATGGATTTGTCAGTAAGGTTCTGGTGTAATGAAAAAAATGAAGTCGTTACGAAGTATTATGATTCTGTATTCTTAGGTCATACACGAGCCAAGGACCTTTTTAACGGACTAAAAACAGCTATAAAGGAAAGCAACGTGAGCAAAGTTATCCAGATTGGAATGGATGGTCCAAACGTCAATTTCAAGATGGTTAACGATTTACGTCTAGAATTGAAAGAAACTTCGAGTGATAATCCTTTACCTTTGAACATGGGTAGCTGCGGTCTTCATACAACTCATGGAGCATTAAAGGCTGGAATGAATGTTACGAATTGGAAATTATTGGAACTATTTCGTGCACTTTACTACTTTTTTAAAGATTGTCCTGCTCGACGTCAAAATTACACAAAAATCACAGAGTCGTGTGTCTTTCCCTTAAAATTTTGTGACGTTCGTTGGATTAAAAATGGAAACGTTTGTGAACGAGTCCTCAAAATGTTAGACTCTTTAAAAAAATACGTTGACTTTATAAAAGAGATAAAAAAACAGCAAGAGTTGAAAACAGCAGAAAGGCGACAAAAGAAGGAGAAAAGGGAGAAAAGACTTGAAAAAGAAGAAGAAGAAAAAGACGAAACGATGTGGAAGCAGTCTCTGTTAAAAGTTCTGGGGAACAAAAACTTTATGACTATTGACGCAGCTGTAGAGGACAAACTCCTTGGACCAAAATTAGCGTTTTTTAAGTTTTTGACAACTCAAATGGAACCTTTTCTTACAGCTTTTCAGACTGATAGTCCTATGATTCCGTTTCTCTATAATGATCTGAGCGAATTATTTAAAAATTTGTCATCTCGTGTTATCAAATCGGAAATACTACAAAACTGTTCACTTGCAAATTTGGATTTTTCGAAAAAAGAGAATTTTATAAATGTAAAAAACATCGATTTAGGTTTTGCGACAAGAGATGCTTTTAAGAAAGCTTTGAACTTGAATGATTTGGATAATCTGATTTTTCGTAAAGAATGCCAAAGCCCCAGTGGGCACACTTGTTCAAAAGACGTCCTAAAGATGTCTTTTTGCGGACGTCTTTTGGACATGTACAAAAAGACGTCTTTAAGACGTCTTAAAGACGTCCTATTCATGTTCTATGTCTTGGCTATTAGATGTCTTTAAGGTGTCTAAAAGACGTCTTTTTCATTCAACATTTGAAAATAGAAAAATTTTCATAAATAGAAAATATTATTTTCTAAGTTCAACTTGGACTTAGAAATTTATGAATGTGAAATTCATTGGAATTTTTCTAAGTTCAATTCATTTCATTGACAAGTGAGATCGTTAACTTTGTAGAGGTTCATATCTGTCTTGAACGGCTGAGGTGCTTAAGGCGCCGTGTTTCAAGCCCAAGGTATCCGAGTTCGATCCCAGCTTCGTAGGAATTTTTTCATTATTTCTCCACATTTTAGAAAAAATAAAATTAAACTTAAAATAAATTTAATACAATATTACTGAGTTTCAACTTAGAAAATGTTAAAAAAGAAATGTTTATTTAAGATCTGAAGGAATGTAAAAAAGGACGTCCAAAAGACGTCTTAAAGACGTCTTTTAGACGTCCCTTTTATGTCTTTTAGACGTCCAAAAGACGTCTTTAAGACGTACTTTAGACGTCCTTTCCTATGTCTTTTAGACGTCTTTTGGACGTCTTTTGGACCAGACATAGAACGTCTTTTAGACGTCTTTTAGTTGTCTTTTTGATGACTCAGAGACATTACCATCATTGTCCCCGAATTGTCCGCGGACAAAAAGGGACGTCTTTAAGACGTCTTTTAGACGTCCCTGTGCCCACTGGGGCATTTTAGTAACTATTCTGAAAAAAATGAAAGAGAGATCGCCTTTAAATTTCCCGCTTACAAAGTACGTTTCTTGCCTAGATCCAACTTTCATTAATGATCATCCCAGAACTGCACTTCGTAGATTAACAAGTTGTTTGGATGTTCTAATTGAAAACAAATGGATTTGTCCTACAATGGCTGAAAATGTAAAAAACGAATTCCAAGCATTATCCACATCATCTCGAGTTCGAGAAAGTCTTAAAACGTTTAAAAAAAATGAATTTCGTTTAGACAACAAAGAATGTTTAGTTGAAAATTTGCAGGAAGAAAGTTTGGTAGCTCAACGTATTGTGTTCGATTCAGTAGATAATTTGCAATCTTTCGTTATTGATAAAAGTATGATTCACGCCGCGCGTAATGCACATTCATTGTACAGAGAGGACTTAAGTCGAAGAGCCAAAGAATTGAAAGAAAAAGAAAAGATTAACGAGGTAAAAAAGAAAGCTGCCAAAGAATTGCAAGAAATTACCGCTCAAAAATCGAAACTTTTATGTGATACAAATAATCAAACCGATTACTTGAATGAAAAAATCAAAGAACTAAACGCAATTTTACATGACTAAAAAAAAGTATTAAATAGGAAAATTGTCCTATTCATGTGTTACTATTCTTATATATAATATTATTAATTATATAATTGTTATGTGGGTCAAACCATTTTATTTCGCCTAATGTATTTTTGATCTTTATAAAAAATTTCAATATTTCGGGAAAATATTCTTATATGTTTTGGGATTACGAAATGCACAATGATTTGTAAAAAATAATTTCATTTCATATAAAAAAAGATATTATAAATTGAGAGTACATGAAAAAAGGTTACATTGACAGGTATTACAAAATATTTAAAAAAGGAGTAATCTCTTTAAGAAATATAAAAAAAGCGATTGATATTTATTTTTAAAGACTTAATTTGTGATTTGAACTTGATAAAAGTATCAAATAATTTATAATAAACTGTAAAATATGTTATTTAAGTTTCTGTATGAAATGTCAAAAATCGATCATATTTAACAATTTTTTTTGACAAAGTAATTTAATTTTCGTAAATCAGAATTATTTAAATAATAAGTATTTTAAATACACTTTATTATTATTTAAATACTTTTTTGATTATCAACTGAGAAATATAAAAAAATTTACCTTAAAAATGAACCATTCTTCATTTTATCGGGATTTTGAATGTTTGTAACTTCGTTGGAGAAAAACCAATTGATGCCAAATTTTTGGAGCATGTAGATTGAAGCAATATCTTCCTGCTGCTAAAATTTCGCGATGGGTTTTGCACTAGTCTTCAAAAGAAATTGATTTAAAAAAAGTGTTTATTTTAAAGGTTAATGACAAGTATTATAGCTGACTTGAAGTTGGTTTGTTTTAAACTGACTTTAAAAAAATCGTTTTATTTTGAATTTGACTTGTATTGCAAGTAGCAAACCAACTTCAAGTTAGTTATAATACTTGTCAGTAACCTTCAAAATAAACACTTTTTTTAAATCAATTTCTTTTGAAGACTAGTGCAAAACCCATCGCGAAATTTTAGCAGCAGGAAGATATTGCTTCAATCAACATGCTCCAAAAATTTGGCATAAATCGGGTTTTCTCCAACGAAGTTACAAACATTCAAAATCCCGATAAAATGAAGAATGGTTCATTTTTAAGGTAAATTTTTTTATATTTCTCAGTTGATAATCAAAAAAGTATTTAAATAATAATAAAGTGTATTTAAAATACTTATTATTTAAATAATTCTGATTTACGAAAATTAAATTACTTTGTCAAAAAAAATTGTTAAATATGATCGATTTTTGACATTTCATACAGAAACTTAAATAACATATTTTACAGTTTATTATAAATTATTTGATACTTTTATCAAGTTCAAATCACAAATTAAGTCTTTAAAAATAAATATCAATCGCTTTTTTTATATTTCTTAAAGAGATTACTCCTTTTTTAAATATTTTGTAATACCTGTCAATGTAACCTTTTTTCATGTACTCTCAATTTATAATATCTTTTTTTATATGAAATGAAATTATTTTTTACAAATCATTGTGCATTTCGTAATCCCAAAACATATAAGAATATTTTCCCGAAATATTGAAATTTTTTATAAAGATCAAAAATACATTAGGCGAAATAAAATGGTTTGACCCATGTAAAATTTTAAAATCTTAAATCTAGAAATTCGAATTTTAAATCTAGATCTAGATCGCAACGTTGTCGACTGATTAGTTAATAACACGAATTATATCTGTCTGTTATGTAAGTTTATAAGATCTTTAAATTTTTAATTTAATATTTAAACTTAGATCGCAGTGTTTTTCACTGATGATAATTCATAAAACAAATTATAGCAAATTTTTCTAAATAATAAAGACGTATATTGACTTTTTAAAACCGATCTGCTTAATATTTATTATTATCCGATTAATATTTTAATAGTATAGCTATTAATCATTAAAAAAAGAAATCCGGGAAAAATTTGATTTAAGATCCGGGAATTTGCCGGGAATTTGAAAATCATATTTCGCTAGACACCCTGGTATTGAATTAAAACTATTATGTTTAATTCAAAAATAATTTTTGGTTGACTATATATGAAAATTATATTTGATTAAAATATATAATTTTCTCAGTGCACAATGAACCTGGGCGTGCTGAATCGCCTTGTTCTACTCTAAAGAAAAACTGTTCTTAAAAAATGAGCGTAATATAGAAGCATTTATTTTTAAAACGCTAACAATTTTTCACCTAGAGTGTTAAAAACTGGTACTCAGTTTTTTACCTAAATAGCTAAAAATTTGCATACTTATCTATTTTCACGTATAGATTTCAGAAAAAATTTTGCAAAAATTATTAGAACTGATCTTTATGGGGTTTTCAGCGATAAATTAAAATCTCTTTTTACATGCTTAAAAATACTTTTACCCCTGCTGGTGCACACAATTATAAATCTGTGGAATGGCCTTACTCATTATTATGTATTTTGATGTATAGATTAAAAAATAAAGAAAAAATGATTAAAGTTAATCTTTACAGTGTTTTCCGCAAAAAATTCAAAATTTATAAATAATTTCTTAAAATTTAGTCTTTTTTAGCGCTAACCTTTCTCCAAGCAGACATAGTCTTCACCGCTCCATTTTCCACGTTGTTTAATAGCTCCGTCATTGTTTCATATAGCTCGTCCTGTATATAAAAATCCAAGATTAATGAAAAATATTCGTATTAAATTAAAGTAGAAAACTGAAGCTCCGGATCTTAAAAGGGCACTTTTACCATTTAAACTAAATGCTGAAAGTGCCCTTTTAAGATCCGGAGCCTCATTATAAGATAAAAATCTCTTAACAATTAAAAAAGAACTTTTAATTATTCATAGCTATATTTTATTAAGCTAATAAAAAACATAATTATTAAAAGATTTAGTTTACCAATTTCGTTAATAATCAAAAATTTTCGCTGGCAAAAATTTTATTGCCAAGGCAAGTTGGAGGCCGTGCAAAAACTACGTCGCGCCTCAAAGGGGTGGATTAGTTTAGCGTGATGTTTTTGTAGAAAAAATGTAACCAAAGTATGTAAAATTTATAACGTAAAGAGAGGACGGAAAAAAGTGCAAAAAAGCGTAACGTAGTTTATAAACCAGGGTGGTCACAAGTTTTAGTCAATAAATTTCTCTGCCACTTTACTGATATTAAAATTATGTTACATGACAAAATTCTTTTTGAATTTTAATAATTTCTAAAAATTATAATTTAAAAAAATTAAAAATTAATTTTTTGAAATTTACATTTAATTTTAATTTAAAATACTTAAATAGTATATTAAGCAATAAGGGTATAAAGGCTGCTATTTGTTTACTTAGACGCCCCGAAACCTCCACTCGTCTCACAAAAATTATCGTAATAAAAATAATCTCAAAATTATATTATTTCTAGAATTCAAGAAATATAGAATTTAATATTCAATTACTATATAAAATTGTAACTGAAATTCATTTTTAAATCAAATTTAATAAGAATATTCTACGAAAATTTAATTATTTAAATACAAAAATAATTTATTGAATAATTGAATGCTTCTTAAAATCCAATTCCTTTAAATTTTAAAAACATTTTTTTAAATAATTGATTTATTTCGACGAATTTTAATAAAATTTTAAAGAATAATTACAGTTTTTGAGAAATTTAATAAAATTGTATTAAAAACAATTTTAATTCTTTGGCGATTTTTATTATTAGTAAAAAAATGGAACCCCTAAGAAGAATTTTATTATTTTTGAACAAATTTTAATTTTTGCGGAGAATATTAGTACTCTTGAAAATAATTGAATTTCTACAATAATTTGTATCCTTTCCAAAATTAAATTGTTTCTTTTTGTTTTTATCTAAAATTCTTCTATAACTAAATTATTTTTAATAATTTTTGAAAAAGTACTTTGAGTACTTTCAAATTTATTTCTTTAGAATTCAATTTTACAAAATTTAGATTAATCGGAAATTCTTAAATTCAATATTTGAAAAATAAAAGCTTGTAATAATTTCAAAAACGACGTCCAATTAAAATTTTTTAAAAAACATTAATTCCACAGAATTGTGAGTTAAAAGTATGAAATTTTTAATTTTTGTATGATTTCAATTTGAAACCTTTTCAAAATTCAATTATTTCTATGAATTCAGGATATAATTCTTTTATTATTCAATTATTATCTAAATTTTTTACTGAAATTCATTTTTAAATCAATTGTATTAGAATTCAATTATTTAAATACAAAAAAGAGAATTTATTAAATGGTTGCACGTTTTTTAAAATTGAGTTCTCATAAAGAATTTTATTATCAAATGTTTAAATAATTGAATTCTTTTGAAAATTTTTAATAAAATTTGTAAAAAATTCGATTACAATTTTATTAAAAATACTTTAAATTCTGCAATGAGTTTTATTATTTAAGAAAATAATTTAATATTGATTGGGAAGAAATTTATAAAATATTTGTAAATTATTGAATTCCTGTAAAGTTTTTATTATTTTATGATAAGAATTAAAGAATGGAGTTTAATTAATTTTATTAAATTCTTTTTTAATAATTGAATTTTTTTGGAAAAGTTTATTAAAATAGTAAATATTAAAAATAAATATTAAAAATCAATTAAGGAAAATTTTTGAAAATAATTGAAATTTTTTCAAGAATATTATTAAATTTTAGGAAATAAATGAATCACCAAAACTGAATCACCAAAACGGAGGAAAAAGGTGACAAATTATGAAAAAGATGCATGACATCCTGCCTTGTGCTAATTCCTTATGACTTAGCATAAAGGCCAGCATCATGTCCTTCTGCTCAAGTGTGATATGCTTTTTATTTAATTTAGGCATACTTAATTTCAAAATCCTTCCACAAATGTCACCAATGTCGACTCGACTAAAAACAGTGAAAACCACAAATAACCATTGCGCATACTCTACCACAGAGCTTAAAGGTTAGGTCATACGTACGTCAGTATATACATACCGTTCACACTTCTGATTCTCCACATAAAGGCCTTTCTCCAATAGGTTCCCAAAACTCTGCGTTGCGTCGGTTGCTAAGGCAACATATGCTAAAATCAACGCAACGCAGTCATTCGCCAGACAAACACAGGCCGCAGTCCCATGGCAGCGTTTTGCGTTGCGTTGTAATAAAAGAGAATGCAGCAAACGTATATTTGCGTCTTTTTCTCTCCCATTACGACGCAACGCAAAACGCTGTCATGGGACTCCACCCACAGAGTTTTGGGAACCTATTGGAGAAAGGCCTTTAGGGTGGAGTCCCATGACAGCGTTTTGCGTTGCGTCGTAATGGGAGAGAAAAACGCAAATATACGTTTGCTATATTCTCTCTCATTATAACACAACGCAAAACGCTGCCATGGGACTCTACCCATAGGCCTAAGCACAATAGATTCGCGAAAGTCGTTCGCGAACTTTTACATAACCTCTAATTTTTGACAATTTTGCAGGCTTCGCACTAATCTACTGAAACCTACTATTTACTACTTTTTTTACGTTATGCTACTATTTGGGTACTTTTTTAGATACCAGCCACTAAAAACAACTATTTCTGTTTTTTTTAGAATTAACCCTACTTTAAAAAATAAGATTTTTCATGGAAATTCAATTATTTAAAAAAAATTTTGATAAAATTCTAAGCAAGAATTCAATTACTTTCATAAGTAATAAAACTTTAAAAAGAATTTCAATTATTTTTAATACTATTTTAAATTAATTAATCGAAAAATTCAATTATTTTCAAAAATAAAGCCTTCCACAAGAATTCAATTATTTAAAATAAAATTTTAATAATTATTTAAAACAAAGTTTATAAAATTCTTATGAAGAATTCAATTATTTTATTCGAAAATAACAAAATTATTCACTGAAATTCAATTCTTTTTAAACATTTTAATAAAATTTTTGTCAATAATTCAATTGTTTACATACATAATAATTTTCTTCTCAGAAATTCAATTATTTTTGATAATTTTATTAAAACTCTTAGCAACTATTCAATTATTTTTCTAAATAATAAAATTTACCACAAAATTTCAAATATTTTTATTTCTTTAAAATTTAATTTTAATTCCTCAAAAAATCAATTATTAAAAAAAATGTTTTTTTTAATTCTTTTGAAGAATTAAAATATTTACAAAAATAGGGTCATTTGGGATACATGTAAACAGAATATCTATTTTTCACCAAAAACATTATTTTTTTGTTAAAAGGTAAAACGGACTGATTTCTTTTGCATGAACTTGTTGCTAGTGTCCCCTAGAAAAATTTTATGATGTACAAAGAAATATTGATGCACCTGAATCGCCTAAAACTGACTGTTTACATTTACCCCGAGATTTTAAAATTTTCCTAAAATTCGGGGTAAATGTAAATACCACTGTAGTTAAGCGAGGTTTAAGGAACAAGTGAAAGGAAACTAGCTGCGGCGGGCTCCGCCCGCCTCTGTGTTATGCCCTGTAAACGCACCTTCAAAACGGCTTTTTTTTAAAAAAACATGTTGTAGGGAACTTGGTCTAAGTTAGGTACCTTCTAGTACAAACTAGGAACTCAATTTGACTCCCTTTTTACATTAAAAACGTAAAAGGAAGCTAGCTGCGGCGGGCTCCGCCCGCCTCCGTGTTGTGTCCTGTGAACGCATCTTCAGAACGGCTTTTTTAAAAAAAAACATGTTGTAGGGGGCTTGGTCTAAGTTAGGTACCTTCTAGTACAAACTAGGAACTGAATTTGACTCCCTTTTTACATTAAAAACGTGAAAGGAAACTAGGTGTTATCCTTGTTCAACATCGATTTTAAGGTTATTTTTGGTTTTTTTTGCATTTTTCTCGCACAATAATCGATTTAGGGAAAAAATATATAATACATAAAATGTTTGTTTCAATGAGAGCTACAACTTTTATGTTGAAAGTTTTTTTATATTTTGAATACTACTAGTAAATAAAAGCTTTTCCAAAAAGAATTAATAGTAAATTCTCAAAATTGGGAAAAGCCGCATAAGTAAACAATTACCAATAACTTGACCAAATTTTAATAGATTTTCATTCAACTTGGTAAAAAGAAGTTTTTAAGGTTTCTGAATAACAATCTAAAATCGAATATTTAAATTTCAAAATGGTGGATCCAATATGGCGGTCAAACATAAAATATTGTTAAAAATTTATCAAAATAATGACAAAACATATCAAAAAAATAATCAGGATTTCTGGCGTTCTTGTGCAGTTTTTCTTACAATTGCAGCTCAAAAACATTAGAAAGAAATAGAACCTTTTAAAATACGGTCAAGAATCATCACAACTTTTATGATTTCCACCGACTTTTTTTATGGCATAGCAATAAATCTCTGTCGGGGCTCTATTCTTGTTGCATTCTGTAAATCTTTAGTTGTATTATGGTGATTTCTGATTATTTCTTATCCCCAGAAACTCAAAATGAGTCGAAGGGGTACCATTTTTGTTGCACTTCAAAATGAGTATGTGTGGAGAACAAAGGCGATTTCTCGCGAGCTTGAAGTTTGCTGCTCGAGCGCAGCGAGTGCAGCAATAAAGCCAGCGAAAATCTCTGTTCTCCACGAATTGCACATAATACTTTGTTCAACAACTAAAAAACACATTTTATTAGTTTCTAATACTAATTATAAAACTTTTATCCACTTATTATTACAAATAAACATATTAATGTAATAAATTCTTCAAGATTTTAATTTTTAATAATAAATTATTTGTTTAGGTCAAAATTAGTAAGTTAGTCAAGTATTTAATTAGTAAATTTGTAAATTAATTAGTTAGAAAATTAGTTACTTGGTAAATTAGTAACCTAATTAGTAAATTAGTTAGTTAGTAAATTAGTCACTATATTAGTAAGTTAGTTAGTTAGTAAGATAATTAGTAAATGAGTCACTCAGTTAGTTAGTGAGTTAGTAACTAAGTTAGCAAGGTGGGTAGTAACTATGTTAGTAAGTTAGTTAGTTAGTAACTAAATTAGTAAGTTAATTAGTAAGTAGTTTTGTGTTATTAACTGTGTTTTCAATAGAATAATCAAAACCTAAAGTATTTTTACCTAATGTTATATACAATATACAGATTATGTACCCTTTAGTCTCTTGTTCGCTCATTTCTCCACTGGACAAACGGCCATTAGAGGAATATAGTACACTGCAAGCCCGATCAGCGGTCACCCGATCAGTGGTCACTGTACATTTCTCCACTGGTGCCTGGTGAACAATGATCCCATTACCCCGAAGGCGTTGGACAAAAATTTTTGTTTATTTTTCCATTCGTATCTCGTAGGGATTTGAGTCTACAGTATAAGAATGTATAGCAAAAAGAAGTAATAAAATTTTTGGTAATATTTTAATTATTTTCAAAAATTGTATGAAAAAAGTTAAATTATTTCTACAAATAATTAAAATTCTGAAGAATTTAATTGTTTACAAAATAATTGGAATTGTAATCGAATTCTTCAAAAAATGTAATTATTCTTGAAAATTTTATTAGAATTCGTCAAAAGAATTCAATTACTTAAAAATTTTAGGATAAAATTCTTTATGAGAATTCAGTTAAAAAAAATTAATTTCAATTCTTCCAAAAAATCAATTATTTAAAGAATTTTTTTTTAAATTCTTTGCAAGAATTCAATTATTTATATATAAATAATTCTTTGAAAGAATTCAATTATGTCCATAAATAACAAAATTATTCACAAAATTCAATTTTTTAAGGCATTTTAATAAAAATCTTTGCAAAATTCAATTATTTTCAAAAATTAATAATATTTATCACAAGAACTAAATTATTTTTAAAAGTAATAAATTTCTTCTGGAAAATTTAATTATTTTAAAAAATTCTAATAAAATCGTTCACAAGAATTCAATTATTTTCATAAATAATAAAATGCTTGTTAGGTATTCAATTAGTTGTAAAAAAAAGTTGTATTAAATACCACAAAGACATTAAATTATTGTCAACAATTTTTATAGAATTATTTGTAAAATTTAATTATTTTTAAAAACTTTTCGTTATTCAAAGATTTTCAATATCTACTATTTTCATGAAATTTCCAAACAGAATTCAACAATTTAAAATTCTTTTTGTAAAATCAGAAATTGGAGGTTATACAAAAGTAAACAAATTCAAAGCAGGCGGAACGAACCAACAAGTATTTTAGGCTGCTTCTGCAACAACTTTTTTTTCATCGACACGAACAAAATGCAATGTTAAAACCATGCAAAATAGTTGCGCGCGCATTGTTTTCACGCTCATGTCGATGGAAAAGAAGTTGTTGTAGAAGCAGCTTTAGGGTACAGTCACACGATCTAATGCATCTGCATGATGCATGCATGCAGAAACATTTGACCGTTCACACCTTATTTTCCGCTAACGGAAAATCATTTTTCTGGCGGGATATTTAAAAATGATTAAAATTTAAAAATAACGTATTACTAATTATTACAATAAAGAATGAAAAAAATTGAACGTTTATTATAAGGAATTAATTGTAAATAAATTTCTCTTAATTTGTGCCATATTTCAAATAATAATACAAATTCAAAATATTAAAATATGGCACAAATTAAGAGAAATTTATTTACAATTAATTTCTTATAATAAACGTTCCATTTTTTTCATTTTTTATTGTAATAATCAGTAATACGCTATTTTTAAATTTTAATCAATTTTAAATATCCCGCTAAAAACATCGAATTGTCAATACGTCGAATGTTCAAAACGTCGAATGTTAAAAACATCGAATCGTCAATACGACGAATTCTCAATTCGTCGAATGTTCAAAACGTCGAATGATAAAAATGTTGAATGTTCAAAACGTCGAATGATAAAAATGTCGAATGCTAAAAACATCGAATCTTCATTTAATCGAATGCTAAAAACATCGAATTCTCAATTCGTCGAATGTTCAAAACGTCGAATGTTCAAAACGTCGAATGCTCAAAACGTCGAATGTTTAAAACGTCAAATGCTCAAAACGTCAAATCGTCATTTAGTCGAATGGTAAAACCATCGAATAGTCCATTCGTCGAATGCTCAAATAGTTGAAACGCCATCTGTTCGAATTATCAAGTAGTAGAATGGTAAAGTTGGCGAATGTTCAAAACATCGAATCGTCATTTAGTCGAATGCTAAAAACATCGAATCTTCATTTAATCGAATGCTAAAAACATCGAATTCTCAATTCGTCGGCGAATGTTTAATACGTTATTATACAAATGAATGTCAAGTATAATACTGCATTTTGATTATAAATTTCCTTGATTCCAAATATGAAATCCCCAAAACTTAATTTTTATTCTCACACAAATGAAAGTAAATTGTCAAATGGTTGATTTTAAATAACAAGTCAGAAGGTGTCAATAATAAAATTTAATTATCCTATTGTAAGTAATTACAAAATTTAAATTAATTTTTATAGGGTAAACGTACCAATTGTCGAGGATGGTTACAAATGTGTAGTAAATTATACTAAGTTATGAAATTAATTATACGAATATGCGAAGGAATATACGAAGGAATTCCACAATTTACATGTAAAAATAATGTAACATTAACAAATAAACAAAAAAAATCATTAAATAATTAATTTTAATTATATTTACAATCTAATTTTGTCATTAACCAACATTGGAACAAAAAATGTTTTGAAAACTTAATTTTTTAAATGAAAATAACCTCACTTTTTCGAGTTTTTTCTGGCTTTGAAGCTTTATAATTAAAGATTAATTATGTTTAAGCTAATTTTTTTTTAGAAATATGTTAAGGAAGAAACCATCGAAAGGTATAGAAAACTTATTTTATTTTGCAATGAGGAAAACAAAAATTATTTAAAAAATACTGAAACCTTAGAGAGAATCCCTCCCTAGGTGTGTGAGAATACGGAGGGTTAAACATTGTAGTATATTGTAAATATGCAAAAAGTAATAAATATTAATTTTCTTATGCGTTATAAATGTGAAAAAAATATATTAATATTATATCCACAATCAAATGAGACATTTAAGACAATATATTTTAGTTATTATCATGATAACATCGACAAATGTGACACCCTCGGTAATTGGTACAATTACCCTATTACTCAAATTTTATTCTCAGGGTTGACACAAAAATTTAATTTTGTTTTTCCCTGTCGTCCCTGTAATACACCAAAAACTTCATTTTTAAATAAATTTAGTTATTATCAACAAATGTTTAAATAATTAAATTCTTTTGATAAATTTTAACAAAATTTATAAGAATGATTACATTTCTGGAGAAATTTGATTAAAATTGTATTAAAAATGATTGAAATTATGCAATAAGTGTTATTATTTAGGGGCCAATTAAATATTACGTAAGCATATTTTTGAGGTTTTTTTTGACCTCCCTCCCCCCTCTCCTTAAATGCTTACATAATGCTTAAATGGTCCATTATGAAAATAATTGAATCATTGTGAAGAATTTTAAAAAAAGTTGCAAACAATTGATTTTTTACAAAAAAATTATGCAAATTCTTTTTTTAATAATTGCATTTATGTGAAATTTTCATTATTTTATAAAATAATTGAATTTTCGTGTAGAGTTTTATAAAAATTGTTAATAAATAATTTAAATATTTTGGGAAATTTTATTTAAATTAGAATATTGAAAATCATGACCGACAGATTAGCTCAGTCAGATAGATGCCTCGCTTGGCGGTCGTTTAAGGACCAAGGGTATAAGTACCCTTGGTTCGCGCCAATTTGGCTTGGTATTTTTCCGGCATTGACGTCGAGGTATAATGATGTCCACCGTCGATTATTGTCCGGTACACACCATTAGAACTCGACTATCGATAAACTAGTTGTACCCAGGAGAGGTTTTCTACAGTTTCCCTCTTCTCTGGCCGCGAGAAAACCCATTGACGGGTGGTCCAGGCGAATGCGAGTACTCCTAATAAAGTCGGCTGTAGTCGCAAAATTAGGTTAATATATAGAAAATTTTATAGGTAGAATGGTTATGCCTAATCCAAAAAGTATTTCTCGGGGACTCTTGTCGAAGTGCGTAAGGCCAATAGGGCAGGAGTATAAACAATAAAAAAAATATTGAAAATCATAAAATTAAGAAAAATTTTTGTAAATAATTAAAATTTTGACATGATTTTATTAAAATTTTTTAAAATAATTAAATTTTATAACTTTTAAAAATAATTGAATTCTTGTGATAAATATTGTTATTTATAAAAATAATTAAATTCTGCAACAAATTTTATGAAAATTCCTGAAAATGTTAGAATTTTATCAAAAAATTTATATATTTATAAAGATTATTAAAATATTGACAATTATGACTATTATTTGTTAAAAAAATTTAATTTCACAATGAATTCTATAAAATAAGAATTTTGCTATTTAGAAAAATATTTCTAGAATTTGTTTTTAATTTTTAAAAGTAATTTAATTGATTAAAATAATTTTAATATTTTTTAAGATATTTAGTTAAAATCTTTTAAAGAATTGCGTAAATGTTTTTAAAATTGTAAATAATTTTAACAGAATTGAAATTGAAATTTTTCAAAAAAATACTTTATTAAATTATTGTTAGAAATATAAAAAATCTAAGGCTTTATTAGAATTCGTGATAATTTCATAATCTATGAGACAAACAAAAAGACTGAAAAATTGAGAATTTTCTTATGAATTGTAAGCATTTAATTTTTCAAGTACTTTTAATAAAATTCTCTGACTTTTCCCTTATTACCCAGACTTTTTTCCAAGACTTTTCCTTGAATTCCCAGAACTATGGCAACCAAGATTTTATTTTAATTCTAATCTTTCTTTTAAATTCCTTTGAAATTTTTAAAAAACGTAGATACACATATAAGAATTGTATAGTTTTATATCATTTTTGCAGGAAAAAAATGAGTTTGAGGAATGATAATGACGATGCTGTGGTGCGTCAAATATTGGAGTTAACAGCTACCAATGATCCTTTAAAAATAAATTTATTTTTACGAAACAATGACGACTTTGATAATTGTAATTACATCACTCAAGCAGCACATAAAATTATTCGCGAAAATTTCAACCTCGCAAAAATTCAAACATTGATGGGGACACGCTGGAAAGATGTAAAAATTGATGTTATTAGATCAGCTGTAGATGCAGGAATTCGTATCAATACTTTAACTGAAAAGAATGGAGAGTCTGTAATACACTGAAAAAAATAATAGGCAGAATGTGCTTTTTACTAAGGCAATTTTTGCCTAAGTACAAAAGCAATTCACGAAAAGCAATTTTTCCTTTAAAAAAAAGGCAATTTTTGCCTTAGTTAATAAAGTAACAAATTCTTGTCATTTATCAAGTAAATTGTTTACATATGTCAAATCGAATTTTATAATTAATTAAAATAATGGGTACTAAAGAAAGAAATTTATTACTGAAATGAAATCGAGAAAATTTTCTTATTTTATTGAAATATTTAAAGGTACTAATTTTATTTGTTTAATAAAATTGTTTACGCATAAAACTAGACCAATTTGGTTATAAAGATTGAAATTGATAAAGTAGTTCTATTATTTTCAATATTTAATTAAAGTAAAATATTATTTGTATAATAATAAAAATAAATGTCCCTTTTCACTCATATTGTAAATATAATTAATAAAAAGGTAAAACATAATTATTTCATATCGTATTTTCTAAATATTCAAATAAAAATTTGTCTTGTGATTTTAACCTTATAAACTAAGGCAAAAATTGCCTTTTTTTTAAAGGAAAAATTGCTTTTCGTGAATTGCTTTTGTACTTAGGCAAAAATTGCCTTAGTAAAAAGCACATTCTGCCTATTATTTTTTTCAGTGTATCTATGATATGCTTGAAATTTGTTAAAGAAAACAAAAGCAGAGATGAAATTATTGATTATATAGAAATGATAGAATTTTTTTTTAACCATAAACCGGAACCGAAATCGTTTTCCAGCGATTTTATCTATCTTGCATTTATTTATTTTTATTTTCTAAATCTGATGTCCAATTGTTTTAGGAACAAGCTGATGGACTTAAAAGATAAGTTTGACTCTTTCAGATGGCTTTATTTACTATTAAAAGTTTATGGCAACGCTAAAATTTGTAATGATAGTAATGTTAAGGTAAAAGATTTTTTCAAAATGACAGTATATGAACTCGCAAAGATTCTAAGAGCAAATAAAGAATTAGAAAATGCAGTGTATGAAAATTTGAATCAGCTATATCAATTTAATCACCTTTTTAAAGATAAGTTTAATGAATCAAAAGAGTTTTTAAAATTACTTCCAACGGCAATAGAAAATCTTTCAACAAAATTGCCGATTGTTGATATATGTGCCTATGAAATAATCAAACATCTAAACAAAAAAGATTTGATTAACTTAAATAGTGCATTTTCATAATTTTTTTGTTTAATACCAGAAGATTTGTTTTGTATCTTGATTGAAAATTGTTTCATGTTTAAATAAATTTTAAAATAAAAAAGTTTAATTGTAAAGAAATGAATTTTAGAATTATTTTAGTTAAACATTTCAAAAATCTTATTATTCAGAATTTTCAAAAAAACTTTGCGAAAATTCAATTTTCCCGGTTTTTCCAGATCAAATTAAATTCTCGGCTATTTCCCAGATTTCCCGGTTAGTAGACACCTTGCAAATGTACTATCTCAACAATTATTAAAAATACTTAGTTTAGAAAAGAATTTTAAATTACACATTTTTATAATAATTGATTTTAAAAAGGTTTAAATTTTATCACAAACAACTGTGTGATTTACCAATTCGGAGTCTCCCTACAATTTTTACAAAAATTGGAATTTAAAATTACAAAAATTTGTTTTTTATTTCATGTCAAATTTAAACAAAGTACAGGAAAATTTTATGAATGAAATTATTTTAATAACAGTGGAATTCCTGCGAATAAATTTATTATTTATAAAAATTATTGAATAATTTCGAATAAATTCATTAATATATGAAAATAATTCAATTATCTCGATTATTTCAATGAAAATTGTATTTTAAATTATTACACTTTTTTGGAATAATTTAAGAAAAGTTTTATTCAAAGTAATTAAATTCTTATAAAAATATTTTTTAACATTAAAAAGGAAATTTAATTCTATCGAGAAATTTTAGTAGGGGAGGGTAGGCTACATTGAACCGGGTTTTTTACAAAGTCCAAGAACTAATTAAATTTTACTAATTTTGATCTGGTTTTTGTATCAAAATTAAACTGAAGTACTCCTTTAGTTAATACACACGTTACAAACACAAATTATTATGATTAAATAATTAAATTTAATTTTTTTCTAACAAGTTACACTTTTCTTATTTTGAAGGATCTGTGTCTACATTGAACCACCTCCAATAAAACACTACAATTTAGTTTAAAAATAATATTTCCACTTACACATTGTAACAAACCTTATTTTTTACTCAAAAAAATAGAAAATTATTGTTAAATACTTATTATTTGTTTATATAGGTGATTAATATATTTCGTTGTCAGATTGAGTAGCAAAAGTGAAAGTTTACGTTTATCACGTTGACAATTGTGATGAAAGCATGTCTTCCAGTATTTTTCTTACTAATTAGTAGAGCAGACAACTTTACAACTCTTAAAATTGAAAATTCTTTGCTTTTTCGGGTGGTTCAATGATGCCGCACTCACTGTATTTACATGACATTCACAAAAAAAATTGTTTATAATAATTTTATGTAAGAGTTAAAATTTTTTATTACATCGGAATATTGAAGTTGATACCCAAAGCGAAATAAATCACAAGTTTACTAATTTTTAAAACTTCTTATTTCAAAAAAAAATTGATTATATTTCCACAAAATTTTTTGTTTTGTGGAAAAAAAACAGTTTTTTTTAGTTTTTTTATAAATAATAAACCTACGTGCCCGAAATTTTTGGACATAGTTTGTTTCGGTAAAACTAAGTTATATATTAAATAAGAAAAAATTTCACTCAGTCAGTTCTTAAAAAATTAAAGTGGTTCACTGTTGACGCTGGTTCAATGTGGCCTACTCTCCCCTAAATAATACTAAATAATTCCACATTTTTGTAAACAGTTGTCTTTAGTGAACAAAATAAGAGGTAAAAGTAAAAAATTTACTTGTTCTTAATAATAAAGAGACAACTAATACACCAATCAAGTCCTCAAAAATGGATATCATTTAGATTGTTTACTTTTTTTGGTTAATTTCATTAACAATCTTATTGCTTTAACTGCATCCCTTTGTGATTGTTTTATTGTTTGAATGTTGTCATGAGCAATTATGATTTTTCATGTTCCTTGATATAATTGACTGCATTTGGTCGACCAACCCTTTAAGGCCTGCACCAATCTGAAAGTAATTATATTCTTAAATAAATTATTTTTTTTTAAATTTATATTTAAAAATTCTAATTCTAAAAATTAAAACATTTTTATTAAACTTTCTAGAATATTCATTTCTTTTTAATGTTTACTAAGAAACAAAATATCGTTTTAAAAACATTTAATTTATGAATTCCTTTCTTTATTTAATATTTAGACAAATTGCTGGTTAACTATTTTTAACAAAATTTGAATTTAAAAATTTTGTATTAGCTTTTAAATGATTTTAGATGCAAAAATTAAAAAAATGTTTTTTTTCAAATAAAAAATTGCGGTGATTTATTATTTTCTAAAATATTAATAAATAAAATATTAATAAAAATAAGTACGTTTGTTTCCTCAAAAAAAGTGAAAAAGGGAAATTTTTTCCTCAAAAAGGGTACAAAAAGGGGACAAAAATTTATTTGTTTATAAAACTTGCTATTAGAGTTGCCACAAAAATTTAATTTCGTTTTCCCTCTTTTTTGCCTGATTTCTAGCCAAATTTTGGCTTTTTTTCCTGATCTTAAAGAGAATATTCTGATTCACTTCAAACATAATCAAATACTCAAAAAAATATTGTTACATTTTTTATTTACAAATTTCTATAATTGTAAAATTATTTGAAAACAGCAATAACTTCTTGTTTAAAAAAATATTTAATTATTATTATTTTTCCATAGGAATTAAGATTTTCAAAAGATGAAGAAAGTGATAACTTAGAGCAATCACTTTCATTATAATTTATAATAATTAAAGGTTACCAAGTGATATATAAGACCATTATTTTGTACTATAAGGAATATTTTTACTGTAACTTCTTAAAAATTTAATATTATTTAATTTTATTAGTTGTCTTTTGTTTATACTTATGTTTTTTGTTAACTTTAGATAGAAAATGGAAATCATCAGAATTTTCTTTAGTTCTTTTCATTAAAAGACTAAAATTTTGTTAAATATTATGTTTTGTCAAATTGAAATTATGTTTGTTCTTTACTTCTAAGAAAATTAGAAAATTATTAAACAACTGTGGTTAAGAAATAGAAAATTTATTTATTTTCCATTATTTTCTTTTTGAATCACAAGTTTTTCAACAAAAACGATTTTTTTAGATTTTTTAAAAATAATTGAATTTATTCCAAGAATTTGATTAATTTTGAAAATAATTAAATTCTTATGATAAATCAAATTGCTGTTTATGAAAATAATTGAATTTTACTATGAATTTTATAAAAATTCCTGAATATAATTAAATTTCGGCGAAGAATTTTGGGATTTATAAAGATAATTGAAACGTTAAAATTTTTTTTTTAATTTTTGAAAATATTTGAATATCTGGAAAGAATTTTAATATTTACTAAAATAGTTAAATTATGTAAAATAATTGGGTTAAAATTTTCAAAATTTAATTTAATTTCAACAGAAATTGTTTAAACAATTGATGGGAATGTTGATTTTATTGTTTCTGACGTTTGTCCAACTTGTAATTTCGTTTGTCCACCCATTAGAAAATTTATTCCACCCACATGAAAATGACATTTTAATTTTAATCACCCATATACGTTAAAATATACGAATTAAACTCGCTACTCTAGTTTAATAATTATAATACATTTATTTAATTTTGTACTCTGAGAAAACTGGATAGTCAAACTTAGAGAGTTAGGTTTTGAGTGTTAAGCCTGATTCTCTGGATAGTTAACTTTTCCCTCCGAGTTAGTCAAATTAATCATCGGAGTGTCTATTTATTCCTCCGGGATGGTTACGAAAAATTTAACCTCAAATATAGTCTGTTTGTCCCTCCAGATAGTAAGTTGAATACTCCAGTTTTCTCCGTGTATCTACACTTTTTTATAGGATTAGCGAATGTAATTAGAAAAATCAAACCACACAGAAAGAATATTTTAGAGAAGACATTGAATTTGCTGCACCGCTGCATGTCAATACTTACTTATAGATTAAAGGTTAACTACTTTTTAATTTTCAGACTGAAGAATCAGATTGGTTTAGTCGTCATGAATCAGTCTACTGAGGATAAGAAAAATAAACATTACTGTCCAATAGAAAATTGTCTACAGTCGTTTTCTTATAAACGAGATTTGCAAAATCACAAAAAGTGTCACAAAGGTCAAATAAACTATCAATGTAAAGAATGCGCAAAAACATTTACATGGCCCGAGGACTATTTAAATCACAAACATGAACATTGGATTAAGAGAAAAAAGGTTAGATTGTTAAAAATTTTGCAAATACGCATATAATAATTTGATGAAAAAATACATTTTCCTAAAAACTGTACAACTATCATAAATAATTTTTTTGTAACTATGTCATTATAGACCATAGAAAAAAACCGACAGAAAGAAAAAACTGACAAAGGAAAGACAACATATGTAGCTAAATCAGCAATGTCGACATCGACCACAACTGCAACACCCGTAAAAAACGTCAGATAAATAGAAAAGAAGCATCTTTTCCGATTTACTCTCCTGGCTTGCAAACTTTATCATCATCTCCAGCTCAATCACACAAGTCAATTCAGGAATTAAAGAAACTGAAGGTAAGATTCTCTAATTTGCAAATTCTAATGCACTTTTTGCAGCTAGTCCTTCGAGTTCACTATTAATTTTAATTTTTCCACTATCTTTATAGATGGACGAAACCATGGTGCTCGGCACGAGTAAAAATTCAAATAAACGAAAATTTGAAGTGGAATCTGCGATGTGGACTTCGTCATCAAATTCAAACCCTGGCGAAATTCGACAGACATATAAGAAAGAAACGCCTTCTCCGATTTGTTTTCTTTCTGGCTCACATCCTCCACAATCATCTTCAGCTCAATCACACAACAAGTCTATTCAGGAATTGAAGAAACTGAAGGTGAGATTCTCTAATTTGCAAATTTTAATGCACTTTTTGCAGCTAGCTCTTCGAGTTCTCAATTTTTTTTAATTCTTGCACTATCTTTATAGATGGACACAATCACATGGCACGAGACGAGTAAAGCATCAAATAAACTAAAATCTAAAGCGATATAAGTTAAGTCGACATCGCCATCGGGTTTAAATCCTGTCGAAATACGACGGAGAGAAGAAAAAGAAACATTTTTGAGTTCTTCTCATGTATCACGACCTTTAACATCACCCTCGAATACATTAACTGCCAAAAATCGACAGAAGATTAAAAATTCATCATTACAAAGTTCTTCGTTGTCTCTCTTGCCACCTCCATCAAAACCTAAATTGACAAATACTGCATCTGAAAACGGGATAGAAGAAAATGACGAAAGTAAATTTTACACCAGATATATGTCTTTAAATGCGATTCTACTGGAGGAGGACATTCTTAATGAAAAAATACAGAATGATGTTAATGTTTTGAGTAGACTAAAAATTGTCTCAAGTATCTTCTTGGAGTTTATTATGAATGGGCCCGATTCGAAAATATCTAAACTTTATGCTAAGGAAGGAATACAATTTGATAAAATTATGGGCTGTTTTAAGAAAAGATCAGATGTTGCCGAGAAGAATTTTTAAAATAATCACAGTGAGTTATATAAATTATTTTAACAGTTTAAGTTGTTACTTAAAGATGAAAAAACTGAAATTGATCCGGAATTATTGGAGGAGTTCGAAAATTTACATAAAGGAAAATCCAAATGGAAGGAGGAGAACGAAAAATACGAAGAATTTCATAAGTATAGAATAGAAAGATTAACAAAATATAATTGTACCTACAGAACTGATCTGATTTTGCAAGCCTGCCAGGAAATGAGGAAAGATATAGATATTCACCTCCACAGAAATGGGCCCAAAATTATTGAAAAATATTTAAATATAATGCTAATAGACAGTCAGAATTAAAATAATAATCAAGAAGATAAACAAAAGAATTCCTTTGTTAAAACAGAGAGTGATCAGAAGAATAGTAAGGAAAGTTCTAAAAATCGGAGAAGATTAAGAAATTGGAAGAAAAAGTTAAGGAAAAAAATGGAACAAAAGGGAGTTCATAACATGGAAGAGCAGAACAAAGATCAAGAAAAAAAATTAACAAAACAAGAATTAAGGAAACAACGAATAAACGTTCAACTAAAAGCACGTGAAGCTAATCACAAGAATGATATGCAAAAAATTGATCTAGATTACAACAAAAAAATGTGTAAAATAAAGAAGAAGATTAAAAAAACCGAAGAAAGTAATCAGCAGGATTTAAATAATAAGAAAAAAGAGAAGAAACAGGAAAAGATGAAGAAGAAAGAAGAAAAGATGACGAAAGAAAAGGAGAAGAAGAAAGATAATCCAGAAAGGAAAAAGAAAATTTTGACACGTAAAGAGCAAGTAAAAGAGCTTGTTCATAAATTAATAACAGAAAATGAGTGCACTGACGAGACAATAAACAACATTTTAAAAGAAATAAATCAAGAATATGACATTTTCTACGATCAACTTGAAAAGGAAGAAGAAAAAAAGGAAATAAAGAAAGAAAAGGGAAAGAAAACAGAAGAACAAAAAATTAAAGAACAAAAGAAAATGGAAATAGAAGCGAAAAAGAAAATAGAACGAAGAATGCCTCTTGATTTTAGGAATTTGAGTAGCCGCTTTACATCTCATAAATTACTGCCGTTTTTTATTAAATTACAAAAACATTTTGTAGAAAACAAAATTAAAAGTTTTGTTTTGTTTCCAATTAAACGTCATGGAGTTCAACATGCAACGTATACACGGAGAAAATTTATTCCTGAAATTTTACTGAATTTAGTTCGGTAAAACTGGGATGAAGTGTCAAAACAGTAATTTTTCAAGAACTAGACTGTAAAAGAAATTGCATTGAAAAATAATGTAAAAATCATAAAGCTCACGATACATGTATTAGCGCTTCAGTTACAGTTCGGTAAAACGTAAGCCAAGTGCTCGCTACATTCATATTTATTGAATAGTTCGGTAAAACGTAAGATAAAGTCTTCGGTAAAACTGACGAGTTGCAATTTACTGAAAGTTCGGTAAAACTTGAAGAACAAAAATAAAAAATAATGTTACTTCAGTAGATCTATATTAATACTGCCGTAACTCTCAATTTACCTACTTTAATCACTACCTAAACCCCCTACAATTGTTGACGAACAAATACTAATTGATACACCTGCCTACAGTACATTCTAAACGCATACACTAATACACACATCGCACGCTTTACATTAATGCTTCAGAAAGTTTCAACTGTCCTTATATATTAAACTCAATTTTATTTCACCGCTTGTGAGAAAGATTCAAATTAATAAACTATCGTTGTACAAAATTAAAAATTATTTATATTCATAAATCATTTCTAACTATACTCAAGGTCAATTTATGAAATATTTTTGAGACGCATTCCTATTCTTTAAAGTAAATTTGTTCGAACTTCAATTAAACAGAATTTTAGGTGGTAGAAATGTCCCTTATCCGTATTTTTATTTATCATAGTTATTAAGAGTCTTACAGCGTAGATAATAAAAATATATAATAAAGCAATTAGAATTTAGACAAATTTGCAACCATATTAATTTGTCAATAGTAGAACTTTTGTTTAACAGAATTTTATATTTCAGAATTCTATTTTATTCGAAACTTCGATTTTGCAAATTTTTATTTACAAGAATTTTCATTAAAAAGAATTTTCAAAATACAAAATTTACCCGTAATCGAATTTTCATTATACAGAATTTACATTAGGAAAAATTTTAATTTCACGAAATTTTTTATTTACTACAATATTTATTAAATAGAAGTCATTTAAACAATTTTTTAATTGACAGAAGAATCATTAGAATGGATTTTTTCTTAGTCGAATTTTTATTTCTTAAAATATTAATTAACATAAAATCGATTTGAGCAACTTTTTATATATGACAGAAATCTCACATAACCAAAATTGATTTAGACAGAATTTGTGATTAGTAAAATTTATCGTTTGCCAGAATGCTCATATGCTAGAAATTTTATTTTATAGAATTTAAATATGACAAAATTGTTATATGCACGAATTTCTACTTTACCGACATCTCAAGCTGACGAAAGTTTAGTTGGCAGAAATTTAATTTGCCCAAAAATGCTCCATTAGTTAGAGAAAGACAACACATCTATCTAATGGAGTTTTGTCGGACAAATTATATTTCTGTGAACTAAACTTTCGTTAGCTTGAGATGTCGGCATAGTAGAAATTCGAGTATTTTACAATTCTGTCATATTTAAATTCTATAAAATAAAATTTCTAGCATATGAACATTCTGACAAACGAAAATTTCAATAATTAGAAATTCTGTCTAAATGAATTTCGATTATGTGAGATTTTTGTCATATGAAAAGTTGCTCAAATCGATTTTATATCAATTAATATTTTGAGAAATAAAAAGTCGACTAAGAAAAAATTCATTCTAATGATTCTTCTGTCAATTAAAAAATTGTTTAAATGACTTCTGTTTAATAAATATTGTAGTAAATAAAAAATTTCGTGAAATTAAAATTTGTCCTAATGTAAATTCTGTATAATGAAAATTCGATTACGGATAAATTTTGTATTTTGAAAATTCTTTTAAATGAAAATTCTTGTAAATAAAAATTTGCAAAATCGAAGTTTCAAATAAAATAGAATTCTGAAATATAAAATTTTTTTAAACAAAAGTTCTACTATTGACAAATTAATATTGTTGCAAATTTGTTTAAATTCTAATTCCTGTATTATATATTTTTATTATCTACGCTGTAAGACTCTTAATAACTATGATAAATAAAAAAACGGATAAGGGACATTTCTACCACCTAAAATTCTGTTTACATTGAAGTTCGAACAAATTTACTTTAGAGAATAGGAATGCGTCTCGAAAATCCTTATTATTTTCAAATTTTTGTGTCTGAAATTAAAAATATACATATTAAAAGTGCAAGTTGGAAATTATTAAATTAATTAATAGAAAATTAATCTTTCTGAAATATTAAATAATAATTGTGAGGTATTAAAAAGCGAAAAGGAAATAAGCAAGTAAGCAAATAAGGCATTAAGTAAGCAAGAAGAAAATAAGCAAGTAAGAAAGTAAGCAAATAAGAAAGTAAGTAATCAAGAAGGAAATAAGCAAGTAAGCAAAGTAAGCAAGGAGGAAATAAGCAAAGTAAGCAAGAAGGAAATAAGAAAGTAAGCAAGTAAGCATATAAGAAAGTAAGTAAGCAGAAAGGAAACAAGCAAGTAAGCAAAAAGGAAATTAGGAAGTAAGTAAATAAGGCAGGAAGTAAGCAGGAATGAAATGAGCAAGTAAGCAAATAAGTAGGTAAGCAAGAAAGAAATAAGCAAGTAAGTATGCAAATAAGAAAGTAAACTAGTAAGCAAGCAAGTTATTTCCTTTTTGCTTACTTGCTTACCTACTTATTTACTTACTTACATACTTACTTATATGTTTGATTGATAACTTATTTATTTCCTTTTTGCTTACTTACTTATGTTTATTTGCTTACTTACTTACTATTATTCATGTTTAATTAAAATGAATAAATTATATGTTAAAAAAATAAGTATGTTATTGCTATTTTATATTTTCTTTTTATATGATTTGAAAGCATTTATTACATATTTGGCAATTAATAAGTGTTTAAAATAATTAATTAATTGAATTTTAATTTAAATAATAATAAAATGATTATTGGGTCAAACCATTTTATTTCAACTAAAGTGGTCGCCGACTAATTTTAAAAAATTGTAATATTCTACAGGAATAATACTGATGTTACTAAAATCACAAAATAAAAAGATTTTTTAAAAATAATTTTATATCTTTTGTAAAATATGAATTTTAAATATTAGAAATGCTGAAAACTGTCAATTTTCTGCCAGTAGAAAATAATTCAAAAGAAATACATTTTAGTACAAAAATATACATGGTTGCCACAAAATCTAGATTTCAAAATTCCAGGCTTTTTCCAGGTTTTCCAGGTCAAAAATATTAAAAATTCCAGGTTAAAATTTAGGAATTATTTGTGATGAAAAAACAAGTATTTTACAAAACAGTGTTAACAATATTCATTATTATGTAGTTATAAATTAATGCCCTCTTAAACAGTTAAAATCACAGGCATTTTTATGTCAAAGTGAGACAATAATACTCACTTACCTATATAAGAGTAATTTTTCTGAAAGTGCTACTTTTGATATTCGATTTTTTAATTTATTTTTTTTAAATTATATGGTTTTTTCTATTGAAACTACTTTATTTCATACTCAAGAGTAAGAATTTAAGTTGCGCAAAATTAATTTGAAAATATTAAAGTCTTTCTTCTTTGAATTTTACTAAGGCCGATAAGTAAAATTTGAATATTTATAAAAGCAATAATATTCCTCCTTTTTATAAATAATATAAATATACAAAAATTAAACATCAGATCTTTAACTTTATTTTAATGTGCATTACAATTTTTTTTAGAATATTTTTAATGTATAAAAACATCATTAATAATCATGATGTAATTTTAACTTAAATTTAAGACAAAATTTAAACATTTTTATCACATATAAAACGGAGGTCCAAAAATTTTTAAAATGCACATAATGATAGAAAAAACATTGTATTTTCTGGCACTAATTTTAAAAAATTTCTAAGAATTTGAAAAAAAAAACATAAAAATTTAGTTTTCTTATAAAAGTCCTATTGGAGAAATGTTAAAAAGACTTTGGAGATGAAATTATTTTAGTTATTGCATAAATTCAAAAGAATCAGTCATAATTAGAACATTCAAGTCAATTCTAAATTAAATAATTTTTATCTTTAAACGTTGTTCAAAATCTTGAACAAAAAAAAACTAGTATCAAAAAATTTTGACAATCGTAATACTAATAAAGATATAAATTCCTTTTTTTAGAACAATCTTAACAACATTTTTCACAGTTTTAGTCAATAATTAAAAAGAAAAATTAAATTAATTTAAAGAGAACATTAAAGATAACATGGAAAAGGAAAATTGTATGTTAACATTTTTAAAAAAAATAACATGTTGAATGGAATTTTTCTTAATATCTTTCACTAACCAATAAAAAAATTCCAGAAACTTGTTCAAATTCCATGCTATTTCCAGGTTTTCCATACTCTTTTTCAAATTCCATGCTATTTCCAGGTTTTCCAGGTTTTCCAGGTTGTGTGGCAACCATGAATATAATAAAAATTATTGGCATTTGTTTAGTATGTCTAAATTTATTATTATAAATTCATATAAGCATTTAAAAATATAAAATAATAAGTAAAATATTATTCCAAAGTTCATCATTAAATTAACCTATTTTTGGGATTTTTATTAACAAATAATGAGGAAATGGGATTATAAAATTAGGTAAAAACTTACGGAATATTAAGAAGTTGTGATGAACTTTCAGTTTTGGATGAAAGTTTTCTTCCATTTTCTCGAAAAATAAAAAATATGTGTAAAATAAAATTACTACTTTGCCCATTTTCACGATTTTTAAGTGTGTTTAACTTCTCTGGAGAAAATCGGAAAAATATGGGATTTTCATAAATAATTAAATTATCACTTATTAAACACTCCCTCTTTTTACAGTGTATTATATCCCAACTTTATTGAAAAATTCGGTAAAATATAAGGAACAAATTTTCTCCGTGTACTAAAACAATTCTTCTAAGAAATGTGCTACCGTATGTAAAACAGAAGGAATCAAAAACTGATCAACATAAAAACAAAAGTGAAATAGCCGAGATTAAAAAAATAAATGGAAAAGATAAACAGTTGGAATACTTGTGGAATCGACTGTTTGACTTTAAACATTTAATAAATAAAAATAAGATTAAAAAATTGCCTATTTCGATGCAAACAGATGGAGTAAAGGTGTCATTAATTTTTGAAAAGTCTGCAACACAAAAAAAAGTTTTTGAAGAGGAACCTAAAAAAGAAAAAGGAACAAATTATACTAGATTCGTCGGTCTAGATCCAGGTCGAAAAGCCATCGTTGGGGGTGTTATTCGTCGCGGAGAACCGAAAATGTTAGACAATGTAAAGGATCAAGACAGTCCTTTATATGGAAAAGCAAAAATATTTCGTTTTCGTACTGGGGAATTTAGAAGAAGGTCCTTTTTGAAGAAGAAAACGAAAAAAATTAACGAAAAATACAAAAATTTCGTGAAATTAAACCCAAAATTCGACGACATCAATACGAAAGATCCAAGACAATACGAGAAGATTGCCAAATTTCGAATAAAATTATTTGAAATATTTCAAGACATGCTTTCAAAACGGAGCATCGTTCAATTAAAATTTAATAAACTTGTGCTTGTTGAGCGAGAGAAAGACAGACTCGTGAATAAAATCATCGGTAATTTGAAGGAAGAATCCCGTTTCGTTGGAATTGGAAACGAAAAGTTGCCCACTTGGACAAAAGGACATGTTTTCACGCCTATTCGTTCAATTATCAGACGACTCGAAGAGCGCTCAAGACAAGTTGCTCTCTAAATTTGAATTAGTAGAATTTTTACTATTTAAATTAGTAGTTGAATATTTTACTAATGAAATAGTAGTTTTATGAACTATGACTAATGAATTAGTAGAATGTCGACGCAAAAATATAACTAATTCAAATTAGTAAGAATTTTTACTTTTTTGATTAGTAGTTTTTACTATTTGAATTAGTAAAAGTCAGGTGACGCGAAGGAGCGCTCTTAGCGTTCACTTTCGGTAACACTAAACGGCCATTTGCTTCCTGTTGTGTAGTCCCGAGTCGAAATTTAGACCCTACTTAGCCTCTGAAAATGTAGGGCTTATTCAGGTTTAGCAGTCGTAAAGTAGGGTCTGATTTCAATACAATTTTTAAAAACTAGACCCTCCTTTGACTCCCAAAATAGGCTGAAATTTGCCAATCTTCCATTTGGAGAAGCAAAGGAGGGTCTACTTCTAAGAAACCTATACCGTACTTTTAAACATCGTAGACCCTACTTTCATACTCCTAGACCCTACAATTAGAAAAAGAAAAATTTGAAGATTTGCTCAGATTCAATTGAAGCACTAGGGATGAGTAAAAGTGGAATTTTATGTGTACTTTTTGCATTCGCAGTGTTTCAAGTATGCATTAAAAAATAATTCAAAATTTTCTTTTAGAATGTAGGGTCTAGGAGTATGAAAGTAGGGTCTACGAGGTTTAAAAGTACGGTATAGGTTTCTTAGAAGTAGACCCTCCTTTGCTTCTCCAAATGGAAGATTGGCAAATTTCCGCCTATTTTGGGAGTCAAAGTAGGGTCTAATTGTATTAGAATTAGACCCTACTTTACTACTCCTAACACTCAATAGACCCTGAAAATTCAGGGTGAAAGTAGGGCTTAAATTTCGACTCGGGCTACTAATTCAAATTTAGAGAGTAAGTCATTTGTTATAAAATAATGTTATTAAAGTAGCAAAACATTGTTTACTCGACCTTCTTTTCTTTTAAAGAATTCTTTGATAATACCTTTGTATTGGGAAAAATGATCGATATAATTAATACGTAAATTATATTAGTAATTCGTTTCCGAATCTTTAATTTAATTTTTTCGTCAAAAACTTAAGTCGACTTAGGTCGTTTTTCTAGCGAACGGCTCAAATATCATTTGTCATAGAATTTATTAAACAGAAATATTATATTACATAAAACTCAGATAACTTAATTCCCATTTGACATAAAAATAATGTAACATAAATTTCTACTGACATAAAAATCATTTAACATAAATTTATTTTGACGTAAAACTCATTTAACGTAAATTTTATTTGTTATAAAATTCATTAGACATCAATTTCATTTGACATAAATGTCATTCAACGTAATTCTCATTTGACATAAATATCATTAGACATAAAATTAGCTTGACATAAATTTCATTTGACGTGAATATCATTTAACATAATTATTATTTAACGTAAAATTAAATTTATATAAATTTCATTCAGCATAAATTCCACTTAACATAATTCTCATTTGGCATAAAATTTACTTGACATAAATTTCATTTGGTATAAATCCCATTTAACATAATTTTCATTTGACATAAAGTTCACTTGCTATAAATTTCATTTGACGGATAACTCATTACACATAATTCTCATTTGACATAAAATTCAGTTGTCATAGATTTTATTTTACATAAAGATCATTTGTCATGGAAATATAGGCGCGAATTTCAAAATTGGCGAATCACAATGTTGTTGATAATATCTAATTGGTTACTTTTAAAATTCGCGCCGATATTGTTATGTAAAATGTTATTTGTGTAAAATGATTTTTATGTCAAATGAGAATTTTGTTGAATGACTTTTATGACGAATGAGAATTGTGTTAAATGTTTTTTATGTCAAATGAACTTTATGTCAAATGAAAATTATGTTAAATGGGATTTATACCAAATGAAATTTATGTCAAGTAAATTTTATGCCAAATGAGAATTATGTTAAATGGCATTTATGCTTAATAAAATTTATATAAATTTAATTTTACGTTAAATAATAATTATGTTAAATGATATTCACGTCAAATAAAATTTATGTCAAGCTAATTTTATGTCTAATGATATTTATGTCAAATGAGAATTACGTTAAATGACATTTATGCCAAATGAAATTGATGTCAAATGAATTTTATAACAAATAAAATTTACGTTAAATGAGTTTTACGTCAAAATAAATTTATGTTAAATGATTTTTATGTCAATAGAAATTTATGTTACATTATTTTTATGTCAAATGGGAATTAAGTTATCTGAGTTTTATGTAATATAATATTTCTGTTTAATGAATTCTATGACAAATGATATTTATGTTAAATGGTTTTTGTGTGCAATGAAATTTATGTCAACTAATGTGCATATTATGTGAATTTTAAGTTAAGTAGTTTTATATCAAATAACTTTTTGGTCAAAAAAGATTTCTGGAATAAGCATGCGTCTCGATATTTTGGTTTATATTATAGTTCTAATTCAAAGTTTGAATTCCCTTGAACTGTCAATAAGCTAATGCAAAATTAATAAATTAGATTTCTTTTGTTTTCGTTCTTCACATTTCACTTTTAATATTTTAAACCTGATAATTGGTACGAAACTTACATAACTAATACTAAATTAATACTACTTGAGATTAAATTTAGAAGGTTCTATTTTAATACTGAAATGTGGTACTACACGGAGAAAAATTCTTTTTTAATGATTACAATAGTCTACATTACAGCTCGGATATGTGACCACTTTTTGGAATGATTACGAAGACTATGTAATGTGTTAAGAATTTAGTAGGAACGATTACTATAGCTGTTGTAAGGGATACCTTCACGTTTGTACTCCTTACAACAGCTATAGTAATCATCACAAAAAGTGGTCACATATCCGAACAGTAATATAGACTATTGTAATCATTATGAATAAATTTTTCTCCGTGTAATTTAATAATTTTTTTTGCTTGTGCTTGTGCTATTAAGTTTAAGGGGTAAGTTCACAGAGGTGTGGCCCTTAGTGTGCGACCCACGAAGGATCGAAGGGAAAAAAGGAAAGGGGAAGAATTGTAATTCAAGAATAAATGTATATTTAAATACACACAGTGGAGAAATGAATATGTATATGTATATATATAGAATATCATACAATAAGAATACAATCAGAGGGAATCTTAAATGAGTTAAGGGCGAGTAGTAAATCACATTTTGCATATTTGCAACATTCAATATATCAATAGTTCATTATTTCAAACATAAGTTAATTTAAATATTAGTTTTATTATACTTTTTGCTTGAAGTATTGTTTTTATTAATTTTATCCTTTTTTATTAATATTTTTAATACTTTTTGCTTAATATTCCATACATATATAGATTACCAATTACAGGGTTGCTACAAGAATTTCATTTTATTTTTCTGAAAAATAATATTCTGTATTTTATTTCCCTTTATATTTATAATATTATTTATTAATTTTCATCAAAAATATTCACTTTTTTTCTTATCCTAACAATAACTACATTTCTAAATTTTTGCAAAATTTCAATTATTTTCTATAAATTTTAATTTTAAATTCTTCGAAAATAAGATATTGTATTTAACCTCTAAAGTGCTATGCCGGTCTGACAGACCGCTATAAAAATTTTCTTTGCTTGTAACTTTTTTTCAAAGTAAGATACGAACTTGAGCTTTTCAGTAGTTTCATATTTTATAAAAATCTGTTAAGTGACAACTTCTTCAAAAAATTTTTTTCTTTAAATTTTGTATTGTAAAATATGTAAAAATAAAACAAATTGAATCAAATTAATGTAGAAATGACTTTTTTATGTTAAAAAGTGAAAAATATTTACAATAGTTGTCTTTAGAAAATTACAAATTACTAAAAAACCGTAAAAAAGGGAATAGTAGTCTGACAGACCGGGGGTAGAACTGAGCTTGATTTTTCGGCACATAGCACTTTATAGGTTAAATATAATTTCTAAAAGTAAAAAAAATGAAATTCTTTAAAATATAAAATTTATTTCAGTTTTTAACAAAATTTCCAAGTAATTGAAAATTTAATTTAATCTTTTTAAATTATTTACGGAAATTTAACTATCTTCAACAAATTTTAATTACAATTTTTTAAAACACTGATATTTTCGTAATTTCTGAATTAAGTTCCATTCAAAACATGAATAATTTTTGTTAAATAAATTTATATTTCCATAGGAATTAAAATATTATAATATTTCAATGTAAAACCGTTTTGAAAATTTATTTTAAATGATTGAATTGTTTATAAAAATTTTAATAAATTTTTTGAGAATACAGTCAGACCTCCGAACTGCACGCTTTGAAACTGAACGCTGTCGCCAAACTGCACGCTGGCTTTAGTTTCTAAGTACTCCACAGTGAACGGTGGCGCTACTAAATTCAGTCATGAGAATTAGATAGTAGGGATGAGTTCGTCAGCGTTCAGTTTGAAATCAAGTGGAGGGGTTATTTCTGGGGTACCGTGCAGTTCTGCGGCCCGACTGTAATTGAATTCTCCGCAGAATTCATTTAAAATCGTTTTGAAAATAATTAAAATCCTGGCGATGAATTTTATGATTTATAAAAATAATTGAATTACTGCAGTAATTCAATTCTTCTCATGAGAAGAATTTTATTATTTATGAGAAGAATTAAATTCTTGAGAAGAATTTTATTAAAGTTTTGGAAAATAATTGATTTCTCGAGAAGAATTTTATTAAATTGCTTTTAAATAATTGAATTCCAGTGAAAATATTTATTATTTTTTAAAAATAATTGAATTCTTGCGAAGAATTTTATAAAAAAAGGTTTTAAATAATTCAATTCCTATGGTTTTATAATTTATGAAAATAATTGATTTCTTGCGAAGAATTTTAATAAAAAATGTTTTTAATAACTAAATTCTCGTGAAAAATTGTAGGTATATTATATTTTAAAAATAATTGAATTCCTATGATAATTTTATTATTTATGAAAATAATTGAGGGCATGGATCGGATAACTGCCCGTAGCGCATGGCCGAAAGGGACTATACCAGTCAGACATCAGTGAGAGCCCGAGTCGAAATTTAAGCCCTACTTTCACCCTGAATTTTCAGGGTCTATTGAGTGTTAGAAGTAGTAAAGTAGGGTCTAATTCTAATACAATTAGACCCTACTTTGACTCCCAAAATAGGCGGAAATTTGCCAATCTTCCATTTGGAGAAGCAAAGGAGGGTCTACTTCTAAGAAACCTATACCGTACTTTTAAACCTCGTAGACCCTACTTTCATACTCCTAGACCCTACATTCTAAAAGAAAATTTTGAATTATTTTTTAATGCATTACTTGAAACACTGCAAATGCAAAAAGTACTCCAAATTCATAAATACTGATGTGTTTTATAGCGTCTATATACACTTCGTGTATATAGACGCTATAAAACACATAAAATTCCACTTTTACTCATCCCAAGTGCTTCAATTGAATCTGAGCAAATCTTCAAATTTTTCTTTTTCTAATTGTAGGGTCTAGGAGTATGAAAGTAGGGTCTACGAGGTTTAAAAGTGCGGTATAGGTTTCTTAGAAGTAGACCCTCCTTTGCTGCTCCAAATGGAAGATTGGCAAATTTCCGCCTGTTTTGGGAGTCAAAGTAGGGTCTAGTTTTTAAAAATTGTATTGAAATCAGACCCTACTTTACGACTGCTAAACCTGAATAAGCCCTACATTTTCAGAGGCTAAGTAGGGTCTAAATTTCGACTCGGGAGGCCTAGAGGCGCTCACTGTTGTCTGACTGTTATAGTCCCTTTCGGCCATGCGCTACAGGCAGTTATCTGATCCACGCCCTCAATTGAGGTCTATTAAGTTGGCACCACTACTTTTATATTTTGAGTTATCAACTATGTCACAATTTAGGGCTCAAATAGTGCTCTTCAACGCCCAAAAATAAAAATTTGTCGCCCTCATTTTTTTAAAAAAAACTTTGATTCTGCTAGCTTAACGTTAAGTTGACACAAATTACTCTATAACTTCAATAAATAATTACAAATCAAAAAAACTTTAACGCTATAATTTAGGGCTCATTTAGGACTCTCCGCTGGACAAAGAACAAACTTCTTAAAAATACTCTTTGTCTAAAAAATTGCCCATCCACATTTTTTTAATAAAACCTTGTTTTTGCTAACTTAACGTTAAGCTAGCACAAATTACTTTATAACTTCAATAAATAATTACAAATCAAAAAAAATTTAACGCTATAATTTAAGGCTTATTTACGGCTCTCCAAAGGCTAAAAAACAAACCTCACAAAAACTATCCTTAAATTTAAAAAATTACCTTAACTACTTTTTTATATTTAAAAAATTTTTTAAAAATGACCTTTTTTATCTAATTTATTTTTCCAGCCTAACAAATTTATAAATTACTATTTTTATTTATAGTTAGAAACTCTAAATCCTAAAAATCACTCTCAAAACATTTATTTAAAATAAAGGACGTTATTGTTACCTCGTCATTTTTCTGGGGCCATATACACTCTTAAATTATATCAAAATAATTAATAATCAAACATTTTTTAACACTATAATTTTTGGCACATTTAGAACTCTTCAATTAATTAAAAAACAATTTCCTAAAAATACCCTTTTGTCTAAAAAATCTCCGCAACCCCATTTTTAAAAAAATACCTCGTTTTTGCTAGCTCAACTTTAAGTTGACACAAATTATTCTGTTACTTCAATAAATAATTACAAATCAAACAAATATTAACTCTATAATTTAGGGCTTATTTAGGGCTCTCCGATGGACAAAGAACAAACTTCTTAAAAATACTCTTTGTCTAAAAAATTGCCCATCCACATTTTTTTTAATAAAACCTTGTTTTTGCTAACTTAACGTTAAACTTGCACAAATTACTTTATAACTTTAATAAATAATTAAATATTTATTAAACAATAATGTTCTGTAAAATCTCTAAAAGTTAGCTACCATTTTTAAGAAGCTTTCAGTGAACTTGTTGCTGTTACAACTAACATTAGTAAAAATGATTGAGTGTTAGTTAATATAATTAACATTTTTTATTCTTAGCTATGCCTATTATAACACAGGTTTACAAATTAAAAACTTTTTTTTGCCAATCGAACGAAACATTTTTTTTCGAATAGTAGGTATATTTTAAGTAAGAAAATCATAGTTTTAATTTTTTTCCCTCGTGCAGTTTTTCTGTAGCTTCAAATTTTGCATTTTCGAGGTGCGACGCCACTTAAACTTACCTGTAGGAAAATTAGCTTGTCAAAATATAATAAATGAGGTATCATTGGAAAGGTTATTAAATCACCTTTCGATCCATAGATCACAGAATAAAATTCAACAAAAATTGAGAGAGTTACAGTCGATTAAAGATGAAATTTCATGACAATTTTGTTGATTTTTAGACATTTGAGTAACTTCTACTATTTTTTTCTACATCAAACAGGAAAGAATGTTGAGGTTTTAATTTTTTTATTGATAGATTATATCATTACACAAATTTTGAGCCTTTGTGGACCTCGATTGGATTAAAAATGACAATTCTATACTAAATTTAGTGAACGAAACTACATTCTTTATTTTTAGTATCCCTTAACCCTTAAACCGCACACTGACAAATCCATCCTTAAACCGCACACTGGGTGTGCGACACCCAGGGACTTTTAAGTGTGTTCTCCAAGCTGGAATAAGATATTATCTTTTGGAAAAATTATCTTATATAGCTCAGTACATCTATTTTGAAGGACAATAGGTTTCGTAATGATTTATTTAATTTTAATAATTAAAAAAGAGTTTTTTAAAACTACTGAAATTACCTTAAACCAAAAACTGGGTGTCAGACAAGCAGAAATTTTTCGCCGACAACTTCATAAAGTTATCATATACACAAAGACACTTGGGAGACTAATGTCACTCACGAAACATAAATTTAGGTACAAAATGTACCGTCCAATATCAACACATGTTTAATTTTTACGAATTTAACCGAAATATTAGAGTAAAAAGCTAGAATATGGGTGTCGCACACCCAGGGTGCGGTTTAAGGGTTAAACATTTGCAGCAAAAATTCAAGTAATTAAATTTAGTTAAGCGCTAAAGTTACTAAAATCACTAATCAAGAGTTTCTGGAGTCGTAGATTTAAAATGCAATGTTAGTTTTGCAAATTTCAAAATGGCGGATGCAAAATGGCGGACAAGTTTTTAAAATTGATAATATTCGTCTTAAATTCGTTACTCGGGGGTTTTCGGGGTCGCTGATTACGAATCCTATATTAGATTTCAAAAATTCAAAATAGCGGATCCAATAGGTGCGAATTCGATGAATTTTAAAAAACTCGTTCACCATTATGAATTCATCATTTTAAATTTTCGAAATCTGACATCGGATTCGTAATCAGCGACCCCGAAAACCCCCGAGTAACGAATTTAAGACGAATATTATCAATTTTTAAAAACTTGTCCGTCATATTGCATCCGCCATTTTGAAATTTGCAAAACTAACATTGCATTCAAAATCTACGACTTCAGAAACTCTTGATTAGTGATTTAAGTAATTTTAGCGCTTAACTAAATTTAATTACTTGAATTTTTGCTGCAAATGTTTAAGATGTAGAAAAAAATAGTAGAAGTTACTTAAATGTCTAAAAATCAACAAAATTGTCATGAAATTTCATCTTTAATCGACTGTAACTCTCTCAATTTTTGTTGAATTTTCTTCTGTGACCTATAGATCGAAAGGTAATTTAATAACCTTTCCAATGATACCTCCTTTATTATATTTTGACAAGCTAATTTTCCTATAGGTAAGTTTAAGTGGCGTCGCACCTCTAAAATGCAAAATTTGAACCTACAGAAAAACTGCACGAGGGAAAAAAATTGAAACTATGATTTTCTTACTTAAAAAATACCTACTATTCGAAAAAAAATGTTTCGTTCAATTGACAATTTCACTGTAAACCAGTGTAATAAACCATATCTTAGCTGCGATGGCTAACTTTTTCTACGTATGAGTTGTTTTACCTTTTATTTTTTGAAAAGTCACTGCGCTTTTTTTAAATGTATTATTATATTTTTTTATTGTAAACTTATTTGTCAAAATTGTCTATTAAATCTTTCACTGAAAAAAATTTATTTGATTCAAATAATTCAAATTATTTGAAAAATATTTAATTATTATTCAAAAACTTTTTAGTAGGATCAAAAAAATATGTATTTGATTCAAATAACTTGAATTAATGGAATCACACTTATTTGAACCAAGTAAATCGCTTTTGATTTAATTAAATAATTAATTGAATTGAATAAATGCGAATTTGTTCAATACAAATAATCAGTTATTTATTTCTAGTATTTAATTTTTCTATATATAAAAGAAAAATATTTGACATAACAAAATTATTTTATCGATTTAAATTCCATAAATTAAAAAAATACTAAATATTAAAAAAAAAATTTTGTATTAAATATTAAATGAAATAATTTTTATAACTGATTTAAATAATTATTTACTAGGGTAAGTATACCAATTATGGCGCAGTTTTTGCTTAGCCTCCTTTGAAATAGAAAGGGCATAGGGGGATAAGTATGCAAAAAGTGCCCCCGCATGTATTAAGCTCATATTGGTACCTTATATTGCTACCAATATAAGTATAAACTGCAAGTTTCAACCCCCCATTCGACTTCCTTTGGGAGTTATGGAGGGGGAAAGAAAAATTAAAAAACTTGATTTTCTCGAAAACCACTCGACAGATTTTGCTAAAATTTAAATATGTTATAAATACTAGTAAGACCTTTAAGAAAAAAAATATCAAAAAATTTTTTTTTTTTAAATTAATTTTGAAATTTTCAAAATTTTTTTGAAGGTGAAATTTTAAAGTAACGACTTTTTTGGAAAAAAAATTCAAAAAACTCATTTTTCTCAAAAATTCCTTAACCGATTTTACTGAAACTAAAATATATTATAAAAATAAACAAAATAATAAAAATAATGTTTTTTTTTTAAATTACCGATAAGAATATCGGATCTATGTACAGCCAGCGCTGCGGCGGCACCAGTCACTATCCTGTCAATGTATTATAGCACTGTTGATGCTATAATATACTTATTTCGATACACTTTTGATACTTTTCGAGTTAGACTTTTTTTTAATTCGACCTTTTCCTGCTTTGCTTTATTGTAGTTCTTCTTACATGAAAAATGTAAACATTTAATAAAAAAATGTTCTTCAGAAAATATAAGAAAAATTAAGTCCTGGGACTGGGATACATTTTTTTAACGTAGAATTACAATTCTAAATTCTTTTATACATAAACATTCATTTAAAAAAACTAACACTTTATCTTTATTTTTCTAAATGATATTTATTTAATAATTAATTTTTTATAAATATTTATTTCGAAAACGTCATAGTTCATCAAAAATACTTCACATAGGGCTCGTTTGATGTAAACTTGTTGTAAAATATTTTAATTTTTATTAATTTTTACTAATTAATTATTAATTTGATTATTAATTATTTTGATATAATTTAAGAGTGTATATGGCCCCAGAAAAATGACGAGGTAACATTAACGTCCTTTATTTTAAATGCATGTTTTGAGAGTGATTTTTAGGATTTAGAGTTTCTAACTACAAATAAAAATAGTATTTTATAAATTTGTAAAGCTGGAAAAATGAATTAGATAAAAAAGGTCATTTTAAAAAAATTTTTTAAACATAAAAAAGTAAATGTAGGAAATTATTTGCTGATTAAGAATTTTAATTAAAGAAGATTTCGACTATATCAGCAATTAGTGACATCTATTAGACGTCAATTGAACTCTTTGGTTTAGAGTCAGGTGTTATTCTTAAGATAATTATTCCGATATGGTTGTCGGTAAATAATTATATTTTTGAATTTAATTTTTGATCTGTGTTGGCATGGTGCATTGGTAGGCGTTAGTCCCGCGAAAGGCAGCTATTAACTGGGGTTCGAGTCCTCACAGATGCACAGTGCAGTCGTTCACGCAGCTTATTTTTTCAGATCAAAAATTAAATTCAAAAATATAATTATTTACCGACAACCATATCGGAATAATTATCTTAAGAATAACACTTGACTCTAAACCAAAGAGTTCAATTGACGTCTAATAGATGTCACTAATTGCTGATATAGTCGAAATCTTCTTTAATTAACATAAAAAAGTAGCTAAGGTAATTTTTAAAATTTAAGGGTAGTTTTTGTGAGGTTCGTTCTTTAGCCTTTGGAGAGCCCTAAATGAGCCTTAAATTATAGCGTTAACATTTTTTTGATTTGTAATTATTTATTGAAGTTATAAAGTAATTTGTGCTAGCTTAACGTTAAGTTATCACTGAGAAAAATTGCGTTTAACCGAGTGGTAGAAATAGCTCAGTTAAAAAAAAGTATTTAAAAATAAATAAGATATGGTTAAAAGAAACTAAGTTATACTGATTATTACAACCGAGCTGAGATCATTAAAACACATCTGTTAAAAATAATCCTCCAAAGGATTGTCTTAACCAATCTGAAATGTGCATAATGTAAACAAACTTTCGTGGTTGTTGTTACCTATCTGTTTTTTGAATATAAACTATTACTATGCGATTAATATTAACCGAGTTTCATGTAATTACGTTGAGTTGTGAGATTTTAACCGAGTAAACATCTAGGCGACATATCGTCAGTCTCAGTCAGTCAGTCACTTCGTTTCGTCTTTTCCGGAGAATCGTGTTGTTACAATTCTGGTTTCTACCGACGCGATACAAATTTTTATTGATTCATCTACAATAGATACATAGAAATATAAATGAAATGGAGAATATTAAACCCTTACATCCCTGATGACATTACACGATGCACTTTAAAGAGGTTAAAAGTATTTCATTCTATTTGAAAGAGATTTGTTTGATTATAAAAAAGAATTTTAATTTACAGAAAATTTTGGATATATTTAAATTAGAACATAATTTTTTAATCAAATAGATTTCTTTCCAATAAAAGAAAATAATTTTTATTAAGGGAATATGTTATTGATCAGAAAATATTTTAATTGAGTTGGGTGGTTAAAATTAATTAATCGGTTTCTTTATTATAACAGAGCTATTTGATTACAATATTCAAGTTCATATTATTACTGTAGCCTTTTTAGGTGGCTACAGTAACCGAGTAAGTTAACTAACGTTTACGGAGCATTAATCATAAACTGTTAGTTACAGTAACAGAGAAAGAAGCTACCGTAACCGAGTAGTCTTAACTAGTTTCTACCGAAATTTTTAATCGTATTCGATCGGTTACTGCAAACAATTCACATTGCAAGTGCTATATTAGCAGCATCGCTCGGTTGTTTTTAACTAAAACTTGGTTATATTTAACCTTTTATTTTTCTCAGTGTAGCAAAAACAAGGTTTTATTAAAAAAAATGTGGATGGGCAATTTTTTAGACAAAGAGTATTTTCAAGAAGTTTGTTCTTTGTCCAGCGGAGAGCCCTAAATGAGCCCTAAAATATAGTGTTAAAGTTTTTTTGATTTGTAATTATTTATTGAAGTTATAGAGTAATTTGTGCCAACTTAACGTTAAGCTAGCAGAATCAAAGTTTTTTTTAAAAAAATGAGGGGCGACAAATTTTTATTTTTGAGCGTTGAAGAGCACTATTTGAGCCCTAAATTGTGACATAGTTGATAACTAAAAATATAAAAGTAGTGGTGCCAACTTAATAGACCTCCTCAATTGAATGTTTTATTAAATTTTTTTTTTTTAATTGTTCTCTAAATAATGGAATTCTTTTGAAAAATTTTATTAAAATAGTGCATATAAAATATCAAGAAAATTATCAATCCTCTAAGTCAAATATTAAAATAATAAAAACACAATTTTAACGTTTCGACAGCCCTGCTGTCCTCATCGGAAACGTGAAATAATTATAGAAAATTTAAAATTTGTGCGATCAACACGACCGGCTTAAGTTGACTCATTGAAAATAATTAAATGTTTTACTGGATTTTTAAAAAAAATTTCTTTTAATAATTGAATTTTTTGTGAAATTTTTATTAAAATAGTAGATATTTAAAATAATAGAGTTATTGAAAGGAATTTATTATTTATTATGAAAATAATTGATTTCTTGCGAAGAATTTTACTATTTAAAAAAATAATTGAATTCTTGAGAAGAATTTTAATAGAAATTTAAGAATTACAGTTCTCGTGAAAAATTTTATTATTTTTTAAAAATAATTGAATTTTTACAAAGGATTGTATGAAAAATATTTTAAATAACTGAATTTCTATGAATATTTTATGATTTATGAAAATATGATTGTTTCAATGAATTTTATTAAAAATTTTCTTGAAATAATTGAATTCTTTTGAGAAATTTTACTAAAAATGTAAATATTGAAAATAATTGAATTTTTTGAAAAGTTTTGAAAATATAATTGAATCATTCTAAAGAAATGTATTAAATTCTTTTGAATTATTTCTAAAAATTGTATTAAAATTTTGATTTCAACTATTAGTGAATTTAAAAAAGGACCAAATTGTTAGAAAAAAGAGAAAAATCAATATTTTCCTTTGTACAAGGGGTTGTATTACACGGAAAAAAAGTACGTGAATTTTTCATTGACTCGGTACTTGACTTTTGGATACGACACAAAATACTAAAAACAGTCTAGTACTTTTGCATGAGAGTTTCAAAAGCAGTCAATGAAAATTTCTAGTACCTTGCTTGAGAATTTCATTGACTTTCAAAAAAACTGTAAAATAAAAAAAATAATTTCCACTTGTTCACACCGTTTTTCTGAAATTCACTCATTCATTCACATATTTGGATAATTAATCACACAAACAAAGAACAATTATTCTATCACTTTTCGACGTTCGTCAACACTTATGAACTAACCTATAACACACACATATATTCGCGTATAACTTAAATATAAACACACACTTAGCACTTAAAAGTACGTATCGAATTGTTCTTATATACCACATGGTGAAATTTTTCACGACTTCTGAGATATGCTATTTCACTGAAAACTGAGACTTATATAACATTATGTTTTGTGAGAAACACAAAACAAAAAATATTTTTTTGGAAGTCAATTCTTGAAGACAAATATATATTAACACTATTTGTTTTTCATAAAATAATAGTATATTCACATCTGAAATTAACACAAACGGAAACAGACGATCAGCTGGCATTTACCTTGGGTAGAAACGCGCAACGCACACTGCGCATGGTCTACAGAATTTTCAAGCGCAGTCAACTAATCTTTCACGTCCCAATGGGAAACTGCCAAGAGTCACCATTGGCGTATTAATGGCCCAATATTGGGAGCCATTGATTTTCTATTGGTATATTATTGGCACCCATTAATGGACCAATAGTGGTAAAGTAATGGGCTGACTACGTCGTTGCCAATAATTGGCAGCCATCATTGGCACATTAATGGCTGCCAATGAAACGCCAATAATAAAATTTTTTTAAATTAACAAAAATTATTTATTAAAATTATAATTATTTATTTATAAAAATTAAAAATTGTTTATTAATTTTCTTTTTTAATTATTATATTTGTAATAGAAAAAAGTCATCACAGTAATTAGTGAGATCTTTTCTCTTTCAAAAAAATTGCCTCACATCCTGTGCAAAAATAGGAGAGGCAGGGGGCAGAATTATTATATTCTACGAATGGACCTGAGGAGTTCAGCCTTTATATACACGGGCTGGAGTAACTTCGATGCTAGTAGAACTGATGTTTGCTCGCCCTATGCGGCACGGTTGGAACTAACTTCCAAGCACAACGCGCACACGTGTTCACGCATGCGGGAAGATTTGAATAATTTTCAATTATTTGCCTATTAATTCCAAATCTATTCTATTCTAATAAAATAAATAATAAAATAAAAAGTAGAAATAAAATAAATAATAAATTAATAATATCTACTATTTTGAATTGTCTTATAAAATAAAACAAAATTTCATTTCTTTTCAAGTATTTCTATAATCCAAAAGAAAAAAAAATGCTGAGTATTCTTTGAAAATAATATTCAAACTTGTATATTTATAAAAATCTATTATTATTCATAAATTGTGATTTATAAATAGAAATAATGTCCACTTTTTATTTATTAAAAATAATTTATAATAAATAATATTTTCAAATTTGAAATTTAATGGAATTTTTCAATTTCTTAATTTATTAAATTAGCCAATTTTTTCAATTTTGAAATTCATTCAATTTTTTTTTACTCAAAACGAAAATTCAACAAATATCGTATAATTTAATACTACTAAAAATATTTTGACAAATAAACAATGAAAGTAATTGACAAATTTCTAAAAACAGTGATATTTTATAAATATGCGAAATTTATTGAATTTTCTTTATGAGTAAAAAAAATTTAATGAATTTCAAAATTGACTAATATCTATTGTTTTCAGTTATCTTATAAAATAAAATTTATTTTCTTTTCAAATATTTCTTTTACTAAAATCAAGAAGCAAAGAAAAATGTTGAATATTCTTTTAATATATTCAAATTTTAATTAAAAAAATTATTATTATTAATAAATTATGATTATTAAGTAGAAATTATGTTAATATTAACAGAAGAAATTAAACTTTTCAAATTGTAAAATTTTTGGAAATAATACTTTTTTGACAATTTTGTTGGAAAATGTAATTTTGATATTTATTAAATTAGTAAATTTTCAAATTCATTAAATTTTTTTTATTCAAAATGAAAATTCAACAAATTTTGCATAAAATTTATAAAATATCGCTGTTTTTCGAAATTTGTCAATAATGTTCATTCTTTATTTGTCAAAATGTTTTTATTAGTATTAAATTAAACGATATTTGTTGAATTTTCGTTTTGAGTAAAAAATATTAAATGAATTTCAAAATTGTCTAATATAATAAATTTCAAAATTTAAGAAATTGACAAATTCATTAAATTTCAAATTAAAAAATATTATTAAATTCAAAATTAATTTTAAAATTAAAAAAGTTATCAAATTCTTTTATTAAAAAAAATCCCAATTATTTTTTAGAATGTGAGTTAAAAAAATAAATTGTAAAACTATTTTTTAATTTCGATTTTTAACTAAATTCTATCTATTATTTTTAATAAATAAAAAGTGGACATTATTTCTATTTATAAATCACAATTTATGAATAATAATAGATTTCTATAAATATACAAGTTTGAATATTATTTTCAAAGAATACTCAGCATTTTTTTTTCTTTTGGGTTATAGAAATACTTGAAAAGAAATTAAATTTTTTTTATTTTATAAGACAATTCAAAATAATAGATATTATTAATTTATTATTTATTTTAATTATACTTTTTATTTTATTATTTATTTTATTAGAATAGAATAGATTTGAAATTAATAGGCAAATAATTGAAAATTATTCAAATCTTCCCGCATGCGTGAACACGTGTGCGCATTGTGCTTGGAAGTTAGTTCCAACCGTGCCGCATAGGGCGAGCAAACATCAGTTCTACTCGCATCGAAGTTACTCCAGCCCGTGTATATAAAGGCTGAACTCCTCAGGTCCATTCGTAGAATATAATAATTCTGCCCCCTGCCTCTCCTATTTTTGCACAGGATGTGAGGCAATTTTTTTTATAACAAAATTATTATTTTGTTTTAGAAAAAGAAGAAAAATATTTGCACAATTAATTTTTTTTATCCTATCTTTGGAACAGGATTTTCCACAGGAATTAAGGCATTTAAAAATTCAAACCTTTTTTAAATAAAACAACTTATAAAAGTATTGTTTATAAAACATGAAGATATCAATTACTACGAGTCAAAGACTCGGAGTGATCAATTTCTTTATGTTTTCTAATAAATTAAAGATGACCGAGAGATAAAATCATTATTGCTTCCTTATAAAGGAAGCATTGTATTAGCAAAATTTTGGATTGGCATTTTTTGACATATTTATAATTTTTTTTTATTATGCCTAATGATTTGGTACTTTATATATGCACAGGAACTCCCCGTATAAATGTTCTAAATAAATAAAAAAAAATTTCGACGTATTTTGAACTCCGAAGTCCAAAAAACGGATTTTAAAAATTTGTCCCGATGTGTGTGTGTGTGTGTACTAACATTACATTTGCCTCAATATCTCAGAACAAGAAAGAGCTAAAGGTCTCAATTTTTTTTTAAATTGTAGGTCTCCCCGGGGGACATAAAATGAGAGTATTTTCAGCCCGATTCATGAAGTTTAACTATTTTTTTTGCATTTTTCATTTTGTAAAAAAAAGTTTTTTTGGACATAACTTAAAAAATGTTAGGACACTTATAAATGTTTTTCTTTAGTTTTGTAGAGTTTTTTTGACACGCATCTTTTGAGCCCTAATTGAACATTTTTCGTTCATATTAACCGGAGATATTAAACTTTTAAAAATGTAAAATTTTGAAAAATAGGACTTTTATAAAATTTTTTTTAAATTATGTAAAAGTAACTTAAAAAAATTATTACCAACTTGAAGAGCATTAAAAAACGCTTCGATTGACCTATTTTTTAACCTGATTCGGGCAGAAATTATGAAATTATTGGTATTTGAAAAATCAAAAATTATGGAAAAATATCATTTTTTCAACATTCTTGTTTATTAACTTATGTGTAATTATTAAACTATTATTACCATCTTATAGAATATATAAAAACACATTTTTTGTACCAAGTTTTAGTGATTTTTAACCCTTTTATAAAAAGTAATTCTTATATTTCAATTATTATTATTTCTATGAGGAAGCAAAGTGTTCATGAAATGAACACCAAAATTATAAAAATGTACAACTTGGCAGCGGTTTTTTACATTATAAGAATATTGTTATTGTAACTTCATCAAAATTATTTTCATCATTTTAATTAAATTTTTATTTTCTAAAATTTTAATTTATTTTTTATGAAAACAATAATTGAATTCCTTAAAAAATTTTATTATTTATGAAAATAATTCAATTGAATTCTTTGTAAAATTTTAATTATTTTATGAATATAATTAAATGTTTGCTCAGAATTTAAATAAAACTTTTTATAATTGAATTCTTTTGAAAAATTTTAGTACATAAAAATTTTTAGAAATAATTGAAATTTTTGACGAGAATTTTAAAAAAAAATTTAAATAATTGAATCGATTCGAAGAATTTTATCAAACTTTTTTAAAATAATTGAATTTTTGCAATTAATTTTATTAAAATTTTCAAAAATAATTGAATTCTGATGCAGAAATTTTATTAATTTTTTTGTTAAATAATTGAATTATTGCGAAAAAATTTATAAAACATTTGCAAATGTTTTAATTTTTGCAAAGAATTTTATAAAGAATTTAATAATAATTGAATTTCTTCCAAGAATTTTATTCTTTATGAAAACAAGTGAATTATTGCGAAAAAATTGCAAATCATTCAATTCTAGCAAAGAATTTTATCAAAAAATTTGATACTAATTGAATTTCTTCGAAGAATTTTATTGTTTATGAAAATAATTGAATTTAGGAAGAATTTTATTAAAATTTTACATAATCTTAATTAAATTCATTTGAAGAATTTCTTTGAGTTTCTTTAAAATAATGGACTTTCTTTAATCATTTTAATTACCAGTTTTCAAAGTAATTAAATTCTATATAATTTCTTTCCAGGTTTTATAAAAATCCTCTTTCTTAATAATTTAAATTAATAATTTAATTCTTGAATTTTATTAAAAATTTTTGAAAAATTTTTTCAATTTATTGAATACAATCGAATTTTTTAATAATTATATCGAAAATAATTGAATAGCTGAGAAGAATGTTATCATTTATGAAAAATACTTTAATACTTGCGATGAATTTTGATATTATTGAAATTAATTAAATTCTTCGACAAATTTAATTCAAATTATTTTGAAAAAAATCGAATATTTAAAAATTATTTTATTAAAATCTTTGAAAATTAAATTTAATAAAAATTTTAAGAATAATTACATTTTTCGAGAAATTTCATTAACATTGTACCAAAAATAATTGAAATTCTGTGATGATTTTTATTATTTATGAAAATAATTGAAAAGCTACATACCTATAGAATTTTATTATTTATGAAAATAATTGAAACGCTACATACCTATAGAATTTTATTATTTCTGAAAAAAATTCAATTCCTGGTTAAAAAAATGTTATTCTTCATGAAAATAATTGAATTATTGCAAAGAAATTTATAAAAAATATTTTATTATTTTATTAAAATCATAGATATTAACCCTAGAAGGAGTACGTTAATTTACTCACCCTCTAAGGAGTAACTGGTGTGTCCCGACACCCCACGCTTTAAACTTGTTTTATAAGGTTTATATTTGACGTAAAAAAATTTATTATAATGAATTGATTGGTTTCTTAGTAAGGAATACAATGATTCATATTTTGATAAATTAAAAAAATTTAAAAAAAAACCATAAAAACCCAAAAAAACACCAAAAAATTGCAAAATAGACTTTTTTCACAAAAAACGTTATAGTTTCTTAAAAACTTGACTAATTTAAAAACTATTTTAGGTTATTAAAGTTAAATAGATACACTTTTAGGAGAAAAATTAGTTTTTGTATTACTTCCAAAAAACATAATTATTTGAACATCTGAAGTGAAGGAAATTAAAGACAATTGACGAATTGTGAAAATAATAAAAATGAACTATAAAATGGACTTAAACAATTAATATTTACTAAAAATGGTGTTATAAATTTGAAATTTTACAAACTTAATATATCTGAATATATTAACATTAAAATTAATAACTTATGAAATGATTCTGTAAATTAATATTTAATCAAAGTTTTAATTAACAATTCCTAATACCTCTAATATATGTTAAAATATTATTAACAATATAGAATTTATAATTTAAATTTGACTGTCATATACTACATTTTTCTGTATTAGAATTTAATTTCTGACTGTAGAGAGAGCACATAAATTTTTAATAAATCTTAACTCAAATTTCATAAGTTGTTAAAAATACAGAATGTCTATTTTTCATAAAAATAGAATTTTTGTATAAAAATGTTCCTTTTTTATAAAATACAACTTTTTCATGCATAACCTATCAATTTATACTTTATCAGATAATTTTAATTGATTAAAAACGATTTTTTTACAAAAATTTGAATCTACTTATATTGACAATTTTTCTAACGTTAGGGAGTAACTGCTTTCTAAATCTGAATCAGCGAAACCTCGCTGATTCTCAGCAAATAGTAGCTAATTCAAATAGCTATAAGTATACCACTGAGAATCAGCGAATAGTCGCTGGTCCAATCAGCGGTGACGTATTAGCGGTTACGCTACGAGTATTTGACACTTCTGCGCACACGCAGAGTTGGCTGATTTCTTCAGTGACATCCACTGATCTTCAGTAACTTCCACTACTTTTCAGCGGAAACTTCGTTCACTGATAAAAACAGCGATTTTTTCGCTGATTCTGATTTAGAGAGTGGGGTGTTAAGACACCCCAGACGTATTTTAACGGGAGATAGAGCTCTTCCTAGAGCAAAACTTTTGGCGGCACATACAGGTGTCAAAAAATAGAGGTTCAAACTAAATTATCAACGGGTTTTGAGCGTAAAAAATTATTGGTTAAGCCCGGGAATACTTTGAATTTTGCTTGGGGTGTCCAGACACCCCAATTACTCCTTCTAGGGTTAAAAATCATTAAAATTAGAAAAATTTCGGAAAATAATTGAACTTTGGAGAAGAATTTTGTTATTTATAAAGATAATTGGGATTTTTACGAGAATATTGTTCAAGATTTGAACACAGTTGAATTTAAGAATTTTATTTTTTAAAAGAATTTTTGCAATTATTTTTAAATTCTACAAAATTGAATTTTTTTAATATTTTCAACAAAAATTTAAATTTGAAAATTTTCAAATTTGATTATTTTTAAAATTGCTAATTTTATTTAAAAAAAGTAATAAGAAGTTAGCCGCGCGCGATTTGATGTAAATTTCAATTTAATTATTACTTTCTAGAATTTTTAACTAAAATTCTTCTTTACATCAATTATTATTTATAATAATTTTTTTTAAAATTCTGAGAAATTTCATAAGTTAAAAATTGATTCCAAGAGCCAAGCCAAAAGTAATTTAAGAATAAAAGAGGGATAAAGAATTAATTGTTTCGTCCCTATAGACAATGTAAAGTTGGTCTTTTTTGCCCTAGGCCTTCTTTTTCCCCACTGTCAACAGTAACCGCGAGAATTGCAGTTTGCTTACTACTGTTACTAACTTGATGACTCAAGTAAAAACTTTTTTTAGTAACGGTGAATCCCGATCATCGATCAGTAGCCGCTGCCCAACTCATTCCTCGCTCAACGTGCACGACATGCAATTCAGCTGGTACAATACCCGTCGAAAGCTTCCTCAAGGAGAGTCTAGTATAGAGATGAACGCGCTCCTCCTATGTATTCTATATGGACTAGCGCGTTACTATCAGCGCGTTCATACCGACGTCGACTCTATTCTGGACTCTCCTTCAGGAATGTAAATAGTCTTACTCTCTCCTATTATTTTTAATTTTTTACCAGACGTGACAAGATCAAAACTTCCCATGTTCAATTTCCCCGTTTTCTTTGCAGTCGTAATAGTCATATTAACCCTCCATCCGTCGCATGGTGAGAATTTCCCTCACCCAGTTTCTTTTTTTATTTATAACTTTTAAAATACAAAAAATTATAATTTCATATTCTCAGTACCTTTCACAACACTCTTCTTCTTTACATTAAAACAATTTTTGTGTTTTTTATATTTTAACTTCTTTGTTATTGAATTTGAAAGCAGCAAATGTCGAGGATTTTTGACGCGAAGTGAGGGAACTTCTCACCATGCGACTGACCGCGTATACTCGATTTCATTTGTCATTAATTTTTTATTTAAATAATTAACAGGAAATAAAAGTTAATTTTACTGCCAATAAGTTGTTTAGAAATTCTAATGAACATTCAAAAAAAAATTTGTCATTTTAGAACAAGTTTGGACTAATTTATGAGGGTGAGAATTTCTCTCACCTGCGAAGGATCGCGTTACAAAAAAAGGTGCGACGGATGGAGGGTTAAACGTGTCCGTAAAATACTGGAAAAGTAAATTTTGCAAATCAACCGGCATAGGCATACCGAGTATTCGATTCAAGAGCATTCTTGAACATCCTTGAAAAAATCTCCTTCAATAATCTTGCGGTGGTGGAACCAACGATTGTTTATACCTTTAAAAAAATCAAGTATTTATTTATTTTACAAGTATTTTTATACTATTATGTTATAGCAATTTAAATTTGTCTCAAAAATACTTTCACTATGCATTTCACCATAAAAATGGATCTACAGGTCTACAGTAGCAGTGTAACAGTTATGAGACATTTAAAATACACCTATAATTCTTTTTATAAGTTAGTTCACATTTGATAATAATTTTTAGAGTAAATTTTCCTCATTAATAATTGAAAATAATTTTAAAAATCCAAAAGCCACAACAAAAAGTATTAATTATAAATTCTTACACTTCACTCGTCGTCAAACTTTAAAACCGGCACCGTTGGCACAAGTAAACATTGAACCTAACCTCATTTTATCAAACACTTACACCAACCTAACAAATACATAAGTAAATCAACTCACACAACGCACTTCTGCCAACCACAAGTTACCAAACTTTTTTTTAAGATTATATTAACCCCTTGGCTGTCAACGAGATTTCCACTGTTTAGGCCAAAAGTGTGTTGAGAAATGAATGGATTAATGGATTAATGGATTTTTATGAAATTTGGTACCCTAAGGTTTCTGGGGTCGCTGATTACGAATCTGACATGGGTGAGTCCACGTCAGAAATATTATCATCTGCAAGTGGTTCGTAGATTTTAATGAAAATTCGTAAAATAATAGTACACTATGAGAGAAATTAGTCAGCAAAAGGAATTTTTAAAATATAATAAATTGTAGGAGTTATAATACTTTAAATTTTGACTCCAAATTTTCTTGATTCTTTTATATCTTTAGCAAATTTCAACCGATTTTGATGAATCAAAAACCAATTTTTTCAGAAAATTATGTTTTTTCAGAAAATTATGCAGCGAAAATTTAAATTTATTATTTAGATAGAAAAAAAAAGAAAATAAAATTTCAATTACATTTTTTTGCGATTTCGACCCATTTTTTTTCTTTTTTTCTTTTTTAATAATGTTTCCCTTTTTTTCATCTTTAAATTAAAAAAATGATCACCCTGGAGACTTTATTAGATCTTAAGATATTATTATTTTAATTATGATCGAGCATCAGCAATTTAATGACCACAGAATAGCCTTTGTATTTATGTTCATTTGTTTATATAAAATTTTCAGGGTTATAAATCTCTATTATTTGTTTATTTAACCTGTTTCGGTGTGTAATGTAAAATATTTATCAATTTTCTTTATATATTGAGATTGACAGGTAAGTTATTATCTTTTCATAAATAGTTTTTTGCGTTCAAATTTTATTAGTATTATTATTAGGTTAAAAATTTGACAAAAATATATTTTTGCAGGCATCGTTTTGTTAAATACTTTACAATGTTTCCGAATTGCTGCAATCCGTTGAAAATGAAACCACATAAAAAAGTTGGTAGAGAGAAGCTTCGTCTTGTTTCTGACTCAATTAGTAAAGCCTATTCAGTTAGTTTGGAATCGTACATTTGCAATACATGCCGTTTAAAAATACCAAAATATTTGCCTGATTTTACACCAGCGTCAACAAGTAATAATTCGATGGAGGAAATGGAAATTGTGCCTGAAACTAACGAAGACATGAGATATGAGGAATTTGATGAATCAATTGAAAATGAAAATGATGATTTATATAATATAGAAGATCGAGATAGTAGAGAAGAATGCATCTCAAAATTAAATGAGATTTTGTCAATTTTACATCTTTCATCGATTAAAGTTAATTCTGATCTGCGAACAAAAACGGGACAATTGAAAAAAATTAATGAAATAAAAGTGACGCTTGATGAACTTTTAAAAAACGTTTTTAAATTTATGGAAGCAAACACGTATCAAAATGATGTAAAAGAACTCATTAATGAGATAAAAGAAAAATTAAATACCAAACCGAAAAAATCAGAGGCAGTGAAACTTTTAACTATAGTACCAAAAAGTTGGGAAATCCGAAAAATAGTAAAAGTTTTTGACGTTCCATATAGTTTAGCCCGTAAAGTTGTTAATTTACATGTAAACTGTGGCATTGATTCTTCTCCTAATCCTAGACCAGGTAAAACATTCCCGCAAGAAACTCTGACAACTGTACGAAATTTTTATTATGATTGCGAAATAAGTAGAATGTTGCCAGGAAAAAAGGATTGTGTGTCGGTAAAAATTGACGGCTCAAGAAATCTTCTCCAAAAACGTTTAATTTTAGGAAATTTAAAAGAAATTTATGCTAACTTCAAAGAACACTATCCTGAATTAAAGATTGGTTTTTCTAAATTTGCTGAGTTACGACCGAAGGAATGCGTTTTCGCTGGATCAAGTGGAACTCATGCCATTTGTGTTTGCAAGAATCATGAAAATACCAAACTACTAATTGATGGGGCAAATTTAGCTAAACTAACTGCTAATGATCAATCGGTGCAGTTCTTGGGATCATATAAAACTATGCTATCTGAAATGGTTTGTGATCCGAATACACCTTCTTGTTTTTTAGGTCAGTGTAAATCTTGTCCTGGAGTAAAATCTGTCATTGAAAATGTACGCAAAATTTTCGAGAATCATTTTATCGAAAAAATTACTTACCATAAATGGATATCAACAGATCGTACATCGCTTGAAACTATCAGTGTGTCTGCTGAGAAATATTTGGAAGAACTTTCTGAACATTTACTTGATCTTCTTAAGCATGATTTCATCGCCAAAAGTCAAAGCAAGTTTCTTAAAGAAAGCAAACAAAATCTTGAAGAAGGTGAATTTATAATATTGTTCGATTTTGCTCAAAATTATCAGACCGTTATTCAAAATGCAGTTCAAAGTGAATATTGGAATAAGAAACAGATCACAATTCATCCCGCTGTAATTTATTACAAAAAATATGGCAAAAGTCAATGCGAAAGTTATGCAATCATTTCTGAAGATTTGGAACACAACACAAACGCAGTTCACCTGTTCATGGAGAAAATCATTGCTGATCTGAAGAAAAATCATACTGTCAAGAAGATAATTTACTTCACTGATGGCGCAGCTGCCCAATATAAAAATAAGAGTAATTTCATTAACCTCTTGTACCATCAACATGATTTTGAAATTGAAGCCCAGTGGCATTTTTTTGCGACTTCTCACGGGAAGAGTCCCTGTGATGGAATTGGAGGAAAAGTTAAGCGTGAAGCTGGACGAGCGAGTTTGCAAAGACCAAGCGATAAACAAATATTAACGGCTGAAGATTTGTACAAATGGGGTATTGATGCTTTTGAAAAAATAAAGTTTATTTTTTGTTCCCAAAAAGAACATGACAAGAAATCTCGAAGTTTAAAAAATCGCTTCAGCAAAGCTTTAGCAATTCCAGGAACACGATCATTCCATTCTTTTATTCCAATTGCAAATAAGACAATTCAATGTAGAAATTATTCTGCTGCTGAAGAAACCTTTGACTTTCAGGTCGAAGAATCATCAAAACGAAAGCGATAAAGATTTCAGGCACATAGATGTATTTATATCGAACAATTACAATAATTCTGTTTTTTTTGGTTTGTTATAGTTTTTTCAATATTTGAAATTTTTAATTAAAAAAATGTTAACTAAATAAAGCATTGTTTGTAAAATTATTTATTTTATTATATTATATAACAGTTATTAAGTGAGTAATAAAACAACTGATTTAATTAATTATTTAAATTTCATTTTAATTAAATATTTTGATTTTTACTTGAAATGAACAATTATTTCTAAAATCTGCTAATAAAATAACAATTCCATTCAATATTCACTTTATTTAATAGAGAAATTTAAAAAAATATTTTTTTCGGGAAATAATTTCTAATTACAATAAATGTTAAAAAACAGATGAAGGTAGAAACATAAATCTTGTTACGAATTGTGTTTGAGATGATGATATTAAAATAATAATATCTTCTGATCTAATAAAGTCTCCAGGATGATCTTTTTTTTAAATTAAAGATGAAATAAAGGGAAACATTATTAAAAAAGAAAAAAAGAAAAAAAATGGGTCGAAATCGCAAAAAAATGTAATTGAAATTTTATTTTCTTTTTTTTCTATCTAAATAATAAATTTAAATTTTCGCTGCATAATTTTCTGAAAATACATAATTTTCTGAAAAAATTGGTTTTTGATTCATCAAAATCGGTTGAAATTTGCTAAAGATATAAAAGAATCAAGAAAATTTGGAGTCAAAATTTAAAGTATTATAACTCCTACAATTTATTATATTTTAAAAATTCCTTTTGCTGACTAATTTCTCTCATAGTGTACTATTATTTTACGAATTTTCATTAAAATCTACGAACCACTTGCAGATTATGATATTTCTGACGTGGACTCGCCCACATCAGTTTTTCGAAATTCAAAATGACGGATCCAAGATGGTGGAATTTTTTAAAAATTCGTCGAATTTGCTTGAAACTTGTTACTCGGGGGTTTTAAGGGTCGCTGATTACGAATCTAACATTAGTTTTCCAAAATTCAAAATAGCAGATCCAATATGGCGGACAACAAAATAAAAAATTGATCAGATTGGCTTGAAACTGAATGCTTGGGGATTTTCAGGGTCGCTGATTACAAATCTGAAATCATTTTTTCAAAATTCAAAATATCTGGTTCAATATGGCGGAAAATTTTTTTAAATTTATTGAATTTGTTTGAAACTGGTTAATCTGAAATAAGTATGATAATTGTTGGTGAAATCAAATTTCGATAAATACCCTGAAAAACTAATGTCAGATTCGTAATCAGCGACCCTAAAAACCCCCGCACAGAAAAAACTTGGACTCATATTTGTTGCAACTCAAAATGAGTCCATGTTAAATGACATAGAACGTGGCGCCATCTGCGAGGTTCATTTTTGTTGCAGCTCATAATGAGTCACTTTTTCGACTCATTTTGAGTTCAGTTTTTCTCTGTGCGAGTATTCAGTTTCAAGCCAATCTGATCAATTTTTTATTTCGTTGTCCGCCATATTAGATCCGCCATTTTGAATTTTGAAAAACTAATGTTAGATTCGTAATCAGCGACCCTTAAAACCCCCGAGTAACAAGTTTCAAGCAAATTCGACGAATTTTGAAAAAAATTTCGCCATCTTGGATCAGCCATTTTGAATTTCTAAAAACTGATGCCAGATTCGTAATCAGCGACCCCAAAAACCCCCAAGTACTACGTTTCAAGTCATTCTGATCAATTGTTTATTTTGTTGTCCGCCATATTGGATTTGCCATTTTGAATTTTGGAAAACGAATGTCATATTCGTAATCAGCGACCTCGAAAACCCCCGAGTAACCGGTTTCAGGAACATTTAAGAAGTTTTTAATCACTTTTTTTAAGTTGCGCATATATGCGTCATGAATCACTTTTGGCCAGTTTAGTTTTGCGCATATATGCGTCAGCGACAGTCAACGGGTTAAATATAATAATAATTTTATTCATTATTTTTTTTACAATTTATAATAATAAAAATTTATTATTATTATTATTATTATTATTATTATTATTATTATTATTATTATTATTGTGACATAAAGTAATTTACAAACATTTAATATTGTCAAAAAGAGAAATGTACAAAAAAAATTTTAGTAAAAATAAGCGCCACTTGATAGCAGCAGCTGATAGATGTTTTTCTTAAATAAAAATTTAACCGTAACTTACAATAATAAAATTAATTATAGGAAAGGAATTATTATTTCCATAAAATTAATTATTACTAAATGATTAATTTTTTTTGTTATGTAAAGTAGAAAAAAATATCATCTTACTCTAAAAGTTGAATAATATTATTTTTTATACTTTAAAAAAGCATTAAAAATACGCAGAAAAGAAAGTAAAAAAAAACTGCGAGAGGCCAGCAGCTGTCAAAAACACTTTGGAAAAATGAAAACTTTTGGAAATTAATAAATTAAATAAATTAAACTGTTGTCTGTAAATAATAAAAGCTGTGAGCAATAGAAAATTCGTAAAAATTACTAACGAAATTCTAAAAGCAATATTAAAAAAATTTAATGGTAATTCACACAAATATTATTTGTAGATCAACCAAGGCACAAATGTTTCACTTTCTGCTGCGAAATCGAAAAAGGAATAACGTTCTTTCGACCAAGGAATAAAGAAAAATTAATTAATAATAACACAATTAATTAATTACATTGTTTTAATTAACTAAAAATTAAATCAAGTATTTTCTAAAAGAATAATAAAAAAATTTTTTTTATCGACCGAGATTTGAACACAGATTTCCAAATTACAAGTCTGAAGCGTTACCACTGAACCATTTCAGAAGATATAGGCCATTTTTGTTATTTATTATTTAAGGGTAATTCGTTTTGACAGAATAAAAAAAATTGATCTTGAAATCAATCAGATGATTGATTTCAGGATCAATTTTTTTCATCTATTACAAGACTGAAATTAAATGAATATTAAAATTCAATAATTTCTTTGTTGAATGCTTTTAAACATAAAAATGTTTTAAAGACAAAAACAATTTGTAATGATAAACAGAGCCACGAGAGGGCAGCTGCTGACGGACCATTAGAAATAAAATTGACAAAATATTAAAAATTATCAATTTTATTTAATATTAAATTTGTAATTGAACTTTATAAAATGTAATAAAAAAAATTAATTGCATAAATACAATAAAATTAACCTTAATATACTTATAAACTTACCTTCTAAAGTTATTTAAATTGTATAAAATTATTTTTCTTCTCCATAAATTTTCAATTTCACTCAAACATTTACAATTTAAAATTAAAAAATTACTTACCTTTTGAAGGTTATTGAAATTGAGAAATTTTAATTTAATTTCTATTATAATAAATTAAAAACTGATTATTCTTCAATAATAATTATAACAGAAATTATTATTTTTATTAATATTAATCATTATTTAATTAATTAATTTTCGTTTGTGGCTAAATAAAATCAAAAACATTTCACTTAACCTTATTTCATTAAAACAGAATTTCCACAAACATTTTAATTTATTTACCTTTCGATATTATTAATTAATTAACTAACTAATTAATTAATTAATTATTAAAAAAAACTCTAAATTTAATTCCCAAATAACATTTTCAAAATATTATTAATTTCTATTGCGCAAGTCGGAGCCAGCGTCAAGTTTCTCACTCTTTTTTTTACAACAAAGAGTAACATGCAACGTGAAGTTCGCGTCACAATAAAGGGCTTAGGGGGTTAAGTGTGCAAAAACTGCCCCCGCATCTATTTTTCTTAAATTTGACCCATATATTACTATTTATATGACTATAACTTTCTGCAATTTTGAACTCAAAATTCGCTTTTTTGGGGGAGTTATGGAGGGGGAAAGCAAAATCAAAAAACTTATTTTTCTCGAAAACTACTAAACCGATTTTAATGAAATTTTAAGGGGTTGTAAATATGGATAAGACGATTTTAGAAAAATAAAAACAAAAACTTTTTTTTTTTAAATTTTCAAAAAAAATTTTTGAATTTTTCAAAAATTTTTTTTAGGGTTATTTTTTGAAGTGACCACTTTCTCTTTTGTTGTAAAAAGTACCTTATAATGTCCCCTTTAACATATATTTTTTCCAAATTTTTTAAAAATATAATTTTTTAGTAAAATGTCAAAAACCATGGTCATGCTATTTGTCACGTACGGTAATATTATATGCACATATATGTATACATATAGGCAATTTCATGTGATAGGGTATAGCAAAATAAGTAGGGGAAAAGTGACCCGAATATATTTTTCCCATTCATTCCTACTTACTTAACAATAACTTTTTGAAATTTTTAACTCAAAATTTTGAGTTTTTTGGAACTTATGGAGGGGAGTTATTTACCGTGACACACTCTGAAATCATGTCAGGCAAAATTTTTTTATTAAGTAGATCACATAAGACAAATGAGAAAATACATAAAAATGTCACTTTAATAAAACTACAAAATTTTTTTTAACTTCAAAAAAATTTCATTTTAAAATTTTCAAAAAAAAGATTTTTGGAATTTAAAAAAAAAAATTTGAAATTTCTTTTGGAATCTCTTTAATTGTCTTTTCAACATATCCAAAGCTGATTAAAATGCATACAGTAGTTTTTGTGAAAAATGTGTTTTTCGATTTTTTCCCCTCCACAAGTTCCAAAAAACTCAAAATTTTGAGTTAAAAATTTCACAAAGTTATTTTTAAGTGAGTAGGAATGAATGGGAAAAATATATTCGGGTCACTTTTTCCCTACTTATTTTGCTATACCCTATCACATGAAATTGCCCATATATATTGCCCATATGTGCATATAATATTATTGTACGTGACAAATAGCATGACCATGGTTTTTGACATTTTACTAAAAAACTATATTTTTAAAAAATTTGGAAAAAATATATGTTAAAGGGGACATTATGAGGTACTTTTTACAACAAAAGAGAAAGTGGTCACTTCAAAAAATAACCCTAAAAAAAATTTTGAAAATTTCAAAAAAATTTTTTTAAATATTTTTTTTAAAAAAAATTTTGATTTTGTTTTTCTAAAATTGTCTTATCTATATTTATAACTCCGTAAAATTTCATTAAAATAGGTTCAGTAGTTTTCAAGAAAAATAAGTTTTTTGATTTTGCTTTCCCCCTCCATAACTCCCCCAAAAAAGCGAATTTTGAGTTCAAAATTGCAGAAAGTTATAGTCATCTGGATAGTAATACAATATGGGCCAAATTTGAGAAAAATAGATGCGGGGGCAGTTTTTGCACACTTAACCCCCTAAGCCCTTTAATTGTTTTAAATTGTAGATCTCATTTTGCGTAATGACGACCTCTCATTGGCTCGATTTAATTAATTTTTAATTTCATCCCATTTCAATAAAACTACACCAAATTAAAAACTACAAAAAGGCTCTCTCCAAAAAATTTCCTGATTCCAGACATTCAAAGGCTTTTAACTTTTTTTGGATCACCCTGTATATGGAATTCAAGCGAATTCTATAAAATAATTGTAGTGGAATTAACACTTTTTACTTCATAAGAACTTCAAAATATGCTAAAATGTATGTTTTTGAGGTTAAGAACCTTGTTCACAACTATTTATAGGAACATAAAGGAACGTTCTCCCCAGTAGCACGTAATATTACAGCAATAGTGAGAACACTGCCTAAACATAACCAATGTTGCCTCAATGTTACAGGTATGTTCCCAATATTACGTGCTACTGGGGCTTAATCTCAAAAGCATACATTTTAGCATATCTTGAAGTTCCTGTGAAGTGAAAAGTGTTAATTTCAGTACAATTATTTTAAAGAATTCGTGTTAATTCTATATGTGTAGATAGAAAGTGTTTAAAATCTGTTAAATGTGCAAAACATTGAAAAAAAGGTTCAAAATTTATTTCTCCCTGAAGGTGCTTCTATACCTCTGGTGGATTGGTCAAGCAATCGGCTTGATGAATTTTCACGGTCGGAAAATGTACTTTCATGGCGGGTATTTTTAAATAAATAAATGTTGAAAAGGTTTTTACTTGAAAATTTATTTTAAAAAATGATTTTATCATAAAAATTATTTTGAAAGTAATGTTAGAAAACATGTTTTATTTTAAAAGTTAACAAATGCTATTCGAGCTTTTTGCACACCTCTAATTAAAATCATAAGTTTTTAAAAATTTAGTAATAACTGAGAAACAAATTTAACAAGTAAATAAATACATTTTCCTGAAAAGTTAAGAAAATCACGCATATTTAACTCATTCAAGAGATTTCAAATCGTTCACTAAAAAGTATTGATTAATTTTCATTAATTTTTATGGTTACGTGAGAAATATTGTTGATTTAAATTTATTAAAATAACAAACTCAACTTTTGAAAACTTACTCGTCAAATTAAAAAATTGGATTAAATTATAAGTATTTTATTTGAAATTTCTGCATCACATAAAAAGATCAATAATATTTGTTATATATTTAATAATAAGTACATACAATAATTTGCAAAGTCCACAATTTAACCATATAAATAAATGTTTTTGAATCATAAAGAGCATCTACTATAATTACTATTGTAGAATAAATCTCAAAATGCACTTTAACAGCATCTGATTGTTACATAATTCAATGTTAATTTTTTCGACCATTTTTCTCTTAAAATATTAAATAAATTAAGCCAGTTTTTTGTGAATAACTCTAAAATATCATAAAGAAGGGCAGTGATGTGAAAAAGTTTTAATATTTTTAAAATTATTTATTAAAAAATAACTTTAAAATTATCAGTTCTCAAAATCACTTTTAATTAATTTCTCGTCTTTTCCGATTTCAAAGTATTTTTTATAATTTATTTTAGAATTATTAAAACTTTTGCACATCACTGCTCTTCTTTATTATATTTTAGAGTTATTCACAGAAAACTAGCTTAATTTATTTAATATTTTAAGAGAAAAGTGGTCGAAAAAATTAACATTGATTTCTGTAACAGTCACATGCTGTTACTTCACCCCCTTTTCGACTTTATTGTGGAAAAATGGGAGTAATCGAATTTTTTCATATTTTTTAATTACTTTCTAAATTTCAATTAGCAGAAATATTTTTTTATAAGTTATGTATTATTTTCTATTAAATAATAATCTTCGTATTTAATTCTTTCATTAATTCTGTCAGTCCACACTTTCTTTATTATATGCTCAATTTTCATAAGGAAATGATTTGCATCATTTATATTTCTTAATTACAATTGCTTGAATAAAATTTAAAGTTTTTTAAAAATAAAGGAAAAAATTGTTTATAAATTCTATTTGTCAATTACGAATTTCAATTGAAATTGAAACTTTTGAAATTTTTGAAAAATGAAGAAAAAAAATTTACTTAAAAAAATTTTCTGTTATATTCATTTATGAATTTCTTTTAAATTATTCGAAAACATCAATAACTTCTTTTTTAAATAAATATGTTATTATTATTCTTTATTTATATGAAAATCCATTGAAAATTGTTACTGTAGGTAACTTCTTTAAAATTATTATTATTATTTTCTACAATTTTTAATTATTATTTATGAAAATAATTAAATTCCTTAAAAAAATTATTATTTATGAAAAGAATGGAATTATTGCGAATATATTTATAACAATTTTGTAAATAATTAAATTCCTGTAAAAGTTTAATTATTTATGAAAGTAATTAAATGTTTGAGTAAAATTTCATAAAATTTTTGAGAATCATTTCATACAATTTTTTGAATTCAACTTAGAATTTTAATTTTTTAATTGAGTTGCACAGATAAAAGGTTAGATTGACAGTTATGAAAATTTAATAAAGAAGCATGGAAATAATTTAGATAATACAAATTTCTTGAATGATATTTATTAAAAATGAGCTAATTTACTTGTATTATTATTTCTTCTCAGGTGCAAGACTAAAAAATCCATTTTTTGTCTTGATAATTATATTTGACCTTTATTTTCAGTTTATTAAATTTTGGAGATGAAGAACGAGCTACTTTGTAGTTTTATTCGTGTTTAAAAAATCTGTTTTCAAAAGCGAGTTTGTTGGTTAAAATGCAGGAAATTTTATAACACAATCATGAAACACTCAATATTAAAGGTGAAATTTTTCACATTTTACATTTTTTACAATTTCATGCCTCTTCTTTATCTATTTTCCTAAAAATTCACGCAACCAAGAAATAACCAAGAAAATGTAAACAAAACCTCTTTTCCAAGTATTGACAGTTCCAGTTTGCCATTCCGGTAGATTAGACGTTTCGACACGAACTTTCACCGAAAAGCACGTGGTTAGGAAAAAATTGAAATGCGGTGAAATCAAAGTAAAATGAAAGTGAAATCAAATTAGGTAATCGACCCCCAGACTTCCCCAGAACCCAACACATCACACAGCGACGACACTGATAACAACATACGCACCACTTCCCCGATGCTTCACCTAGACATCTCAGACGACGAACGCGACGAAATCTTATCATTCTCAGATGCCCCGGAAATCACAAACACCATCACTGAACAAACACACGAAGAGGACGCACACCCAATCCTCAAACGAAACTTTTATGGTTCCAACCGCACCCGACAGACGATTAAGCGACAAGACAAACCTCGATTGTCACCCTACCGACCTCTCACACCCTCGTACCACGTGCCTAGATCGAAGAGCCCTTCACCCCTGAGAACCAAAAGGAATTGTACTCGTCCGCGATCTCCCCAGTGCCGAACACCCAACTGCCCCATCGACCACGACAATTTCCAAAAATATACAATCAAACCCAACCCACAATCCGTCACCCCGACTGAATATTATAACATACCAGTTATCACCAACCCTCTATCGAACCCTTCTGACCCACCACCTAAATGCATACCATCCCTCCTGGACCTCGTGGTGAAACCACCAAAGGAGATCTCACCAGACCTAATAAAATGGCTCCGTCGCAGAAGCAAGAAAGGATGTTGGACGTGCGGTGAACAGGGTCACTTATGTGAAAACTGCCTCAACCCCACGATCGACATCAAAGACGTATGCCGAACATGCGGAGACATTCTAATCGACAACAAATGCCCAAATTGCGCACTAACCTTCCGCTGTAAATAGAAAATAAAAGTTTTTTTTGTGAATTACGTTTTCCTTTAATTTTTATTTGTTACCCAACTTGCCTTCCCTGAACTAATTTTCTTTTTCTTACCTAGTCTTACAGCGCCCTCTTGGCTTCATCTTAGGATGGGGGTGTTGTGACGTTGCATAATTTTTATAAAAATAATAATTGAATTTTAATAATAAATATTCAAAAATTTGAATTAAAAATAATAAAAAATATTACTTAATAAATAATAACAATAACAAAGCTAAGTTTAAATATATGTTTTGTTTAAATTTTATAAAAGCTAATTTAATATTATTTAATAATATTATCGTTTTGCCTTCGAAATTCTTGCTTCTCATATTTTTTGAATATTTCAAATTTCGCACGAAATCATCGAAAACGACGTTCGTCGGTCAACCTGCAAGCAGAGTTCCCCTCTCGTCGTTGACAATTTCCCCCTTTCTTCGTACGAATCGAGGAGAATTTCCCTATTTCTCCTGAGAAATGACTCCTCGAGACTTGCCGCTCTCGCTATGTTTTCCCCGTTTTCGCTTTCCCCTACCTACCGGAAACTACTAAGTCACCCAACTTAGCTTGAATTAATTTTAAAATTGTTACCTTTTCTTGTACCTAACCCGAGAATTGTTATAAACTAGCAGAGCTACGCGCGATAATTCTGCTTTTGTCTTATTTTATTTTTTTTAAATGACTTTAGGCTTAGCCAACTGTCAGAACACACACTCTTATATGAGGCATTATTCCTGAACTGCCCCAAAAATAAAAAAAAGTTCTTGGATTTCCTTTATACTTTGGAAATATGTTACCCTAGTAGGTACAAGTTACTACACCAATTTACAGGTCCAACCCCCCACCCCAATCAAAAGGGTGGGGGGTTGAAATTTCAGCTTAAACTCGAACATGCATTCTTTAAACATTTGTAGTTTCTACTTAAATTATTCAATTAAAAAAAGTAAGTAGTGTTTTAGAAAGGTTTTTTTGTGTACTTTTAAAATATTTTATTTATATAATAAAAAAAAAATTTTTTGCAAAAATTTTTCAAAATAAATAGTTTTTTGCAATTTTGTGCAAGTTCGGTAGTTTTTATTTTCTTTTTAATAATCTCAAACAAAAGCTTGGGAATTCCCCTAAAAGAAGATATAAGTCTGAAAATGGGCCGAAACAATTTGCCAAGGATATAGTGTAATAAGTAAAATTTGTCCGTCTGCTCGCGCACTCCAGCGCGATGAGCAGTGGCATTTTTTTTCAACTTACTATTGAAAATTGTCTAGAAACTACAAATTTTATCGGATGTTGATGTTCTTGATTTAAAATTACTAAGAGATCCGTCAAAGTCGATTTTTGAATTTTTAATTGTTTATTTTTTTCTTGTTACTCAAAAATTTGACAAATTACAATATTTTTAGAAAAAATCATGTTAATTTTTTTAATTTTCCATTACACATGATCGAAATCAATTTAAATTAGTCAAGTATGACCACCGGACAATCAATAAAGCATAATACAATTTATTTAAATTGTTGCAAACAATTTTAATTAACAAATAGATTACTTCGGACCTTCTTCATAAAAAAATTGGTTTTTTGCAGACAAGTTTAAATTTATGTCTAATTTAGTAAAAAACTATTTTACAGTTTAAAATTATCATTAATATTAACAATTATATAAACAATAATCAACTTCCTTTTGTATTTGTAAACATTTTCGTCATTTTTTAAACTTTAAATATTTATATCATATGTACATTCTTTCAAAAACTTAAAAAATTTATTTGCTTAAACAATTACATTTGTTATAAACAAACTTTTCATTTTTAAACAAATAAGTAGCTTTTTTCATCAAACAAAATTTTTTCCTTTTTTTTATATTTACTATCATAAAAAAGAACTCCTTAATGAAATGGGAATACTATAAATTATTCATTTAATTCTAACAAACATTATAAGTTAAGAAATATTTATATTTTCAATGAAGTGAACCATTATTCAGTTAAAACAGTTTACATTTAAATGCATATAAATAAATATATTTTTTCTGTGAAAAAAGAACAAAGTATAATATTTGTTAACTTATAATGTTTATTAAAATTAAATGAATATTTTATAGTATTCCTATTTCATTAAGGAGTTCTTTTTTATGATAGTAAATATAAAAAAGGAAAAAATTTTGTTTGATGAAAAAAGCTAATTATTTGTTTAAAAATGAAAAATTTGTTTATAACAAATGTAATTGTTTAAGCAAATAAATTTTTTAAGTTTTTGAAAGAAGGTACATATGATATAAATATTTAAAGTTTAAAAAATGACGAAAATATTTACAAATAGAAAAGGAAGTTGATTATTGTTTATATAATTGTTAATATTAATGATAATTTTTAACTGTAAAATAGTTTTTTACTAAATTAGACATAAATTTAAACTTGTCTGCAAAAAAACCAATTTTTTTTATGAAGAAGGTCCGAAGTAATCTATTTGTTAATTAACATTGTTTGCAACAATTTAAATAAATTGTATTATGCTTTATTAATTGTCCGGTGGTCATACTAGACTAATTTAAATTGATTTCGATCATGTGTAATGGAAAAATAAAAAAATTAACATGTTTTTTTCTAAAAATATTGTAAATTGTCAAATTTCTGAGTAACAAGAAAAAAATAAACAATTAAAAATTCAAAAATCGACTTTGACGAATCTCTTAGTAATTTTAAATCAAGAACATCAACATCCGATAAAATTTGTAGTTTCTAGACAATTTTCAATAGTAAGTTGAAAAAAAATCCCACTGCTCATCGCGCTGGAGTGCGCGAGCGGACGGACAAATTTTACTTATTACACTATATCCTTGGCAAATTGTTTCGGCCCATTTTCAGACTTATATCTTCTTTTAAGGGGATTCCCAAGCTTTTATTTGAGATTATTAAAAAGAAAATAAAAACTACCAAACTTGCACAAAATTGCAAAAAACTATTTATTTTAAAAAATTTTTGCAAAAAAAATTTTTTTTTATTATATAAATAAAATATTTTAAAAGTACACAAAAAAACCTTTCTAAAACACTACTTACTTTTTTTGATTGAATAATTTAAGTAGAAACTACAAATGTTTAAAGAATGCATGTTCGAGTTTAAGCTGAAATTTCAACCCTAACCCTTTTGATTGGGGTGGGGGGTTGGACCTGTAAATTGGTGTAGTAACTTGTACCTACTAGGGTAACATATTTCCAAAGTATAAAGGAAATCTAAGAACTTTTTTTTATTTTTGGGGCAGTTCAGGAATAATGTCTCATATACCAACTTGTTTTTTGCGTTTCTACAGAACGACTTTAAGGTTAGGAGTACTCGCATTTGCCTGGACCACCCGTCAATGGGTTTTCTCGCCAGTGGAGAGGGAAACTGTAGAAAACCTCTCCGAGTACAACCGGTTTATCGACAGTCGAATTCTAATGGTGTGTACTGGACAATAATCGACGGTGCACATCATTATACTTCGACGTCAAACCTCCCGCTCAGATTATCTTACTTGCCGGAAAAATCCCAGGGTAATGGGCGCGAACCAAGTACCCTTGGTCCGCCCACCGAGCCAGACATTTATCCGACCGAGCTAATCTGTCGGTTGCTTTTGTCTTATGACACTTAGGACCTTATTTCATTGTTTGTATATAAAAATGTGACTAAGACTTTAAGATGTTTTCTTCTTCTGCGAAAATATTAGAAAAGATTACAAATTTTTTTTAAGAATATTAAAAAACATATAAACATATAATTTAACATACTGAGCAGTTTCAAGACATAAATATAATAATATTTTTTATTTTTATAATTATTTCCTTAAATTTTCAGTTTGCTTGTAAACTGGATTATTTCAAGAATTCGTTATAAGCGAAGAAAATTTGAAAGTCGGTTACAAAACATACTTTTTTAAACTCGTATAAACTATGCTATATTGTATGTTAATATATTGAACAGCTCTTTAAACGTCTGGCTACATTGCACATAATTTTCTACTCAAAACTAAATGTAAACAAGTGATACCAAACATTTGCAACCAAGCAAGTCAAATTACAAAATAATGGTTTCTGTTTCAATTAGTTTAGTCAAGCGATAGAAAAACTTTTTATAAATTCATTACACATTAGAAGAATTATTTTATTGAAGTATTCTTCCTTTTTTGTCAAAAGATTGACACCGAGATTTATTGATAGTCATGATATAAGCCGCGGTATAAACTTAGGGTCCGTCCATAAACCACGAGGACAATTTTTAACCAATCTTTGACCACCCCCCATCTAATATGGAACAACAATTTTTACTTTATGTAATTGACCTTAATTTTGTCACTTGGTGGTTTCTAAGGTAGCTGATTACGAATTTGATGTGAGTTTTCATAAATTTAAAATGGCGGAATTTTCTTTTTAATTTATGCAATTGACCTTAATTTTGTTACTCGGGAGTTCTAATACCAGTCAGGTAGGTGTAAATGTCCTAGGAGCGCTCACTGACAATTGACTTCTGTTTTAGAACTTGCACCGACTCATAACCAGCGAGCGTGCATAGAAATTTTTTTTAAATTTCTTTTCTCTATATTATATTAGCCGCTTTTCTTTTATGATTTAAATTGTTTTGTTTCATTATTTGTTTTTCATCTACATTTTTCGCTTTTCTGTAATTATGTTTTCTTAATCTATCATTCTCTAGTCTTATTTTTTTCTGTTCATCTGTTTCTTCAAACCTTGTCTTCCTTTTCCTCTCCCTGTCTTTGTCCTTGTCTGATTCTTTTCTCATCAATTTTTCAAATTTAGTAATATGATTGTCATTTAACTTTTTTCCTTCAGTATTTAAAATTTTATAATCTTCATCACTTAAATTTTGTGGATCTTTTGTTTCAATTTCTATTTCTAGAGCTACTTTAATTTTTTTACCTTTTAAATTGTTTTGCTTTATTACTTTCTCTTTATCTATATTTATAGTTTTTCATAGGCGTAGGTAGAACTTTTGGCTAGAGAGGGCCCGGCCCCGGTGCGCATATTCTGATAGGTATATATTTATGGGGGACAAGGAGGATAATGTTCAATTTTCGAAAAATGTTTTTCTGGGCACTAAATTTAACTAAAATTTAGCCCTATACGTTAAATGTATTATTTTTTTTAATGTTTATGTCATTTCTTTAGGGGGGCCCGGCGAAATTTCGGGGGGGCCGTGCCCCCCTGGCCCCTACCTAGCTACGCCTATGTAGTTTTTTGGTAATTACGTTTTCTCAGTCTATCATTTTCTAGTCTGATTATTTTCTGTTCATCTGTTTCTTTGAGCCTTTCCTCCCTTTTCCTCTCCTTATCTTTTATTGCTCGATGTCTCTTTTTCTCATAGTTTTCATTTTGTTTAAGCTTCTCCTCTGAATATTCTGTAGATATACTTCTATTCACATTATTATTACTAATACTGATACTAGTTTCACAAATAGAAGACGAGTTTGGTATTTCTATGAGTTTTGTAGCTCCATCCGTTAAAAGACGTTTCCAATCATACTCAACAAAAAAGGTCTAATAACATTTGTCAATTCCACGGAAGGAAATGAAATTAAACGATTATTTTCAAACATAAAAATTAGATGTCGTCTCATTTCACTATGAATATAATTAACAGTATTTGGCAATTCATTGTAATACAAAGATGTTGCAAACGCAATTGCATATATGCCACAGTCAATTCCATTCGGCTGTAGATTAACAGTTGAAAAAACTACCGGTGTTTTGAAAGGATATAATCTAAGTTGATATTTTTTTTGATCTTCATTTAAGTATCCCTTATTAAGACTGTTATAAATATATAGCCTTAATCCATCATAATAAGTACAAATCCAATGACCAGATTTGCAAGCACCACTAAAAAGTATTTGAATGTGCTTCTGATTTTTATCAATTGGAATAATGAATTCAGGCGTAATTAAATATAAAGTACTTTGCATGTTAAATGCTAAATTTGATTCTCTTCTCAACAACTTTCCAAATTCAGTAATATGATTGTCATTTAACATTTTTCCTTCAGTATGTAGAACTCTATGATCTTTATCACTTAAATAAACCTTTTCTTCTTTGTTAGACATAATTTTTTAATAAAATATGCTAAAATGTATGTTTTTGAGGTTAAGAACCTTGTTCACAACTATTTATAGGAACATAAAGGAACGTTCTCCCCAGTAGCACGTAATATTACAGCAATAGTGAGAACACTGCCTAAACATAACCAATGTTGCCTCAATGTTACAGGTATGTTCCCAATATTACGTGCTACTGGGGCTTAATCTCAAAAGCATACATTTTAGCATATCTTGAAGTTCCTGTGAAGTGAAAAGTGTTAATTTCAGTACAATTATTTTAAAGAATTCGTGTTAATTCTATATGTGTAGATAGAAAGTGTTTAAAATCTGTTAAATGTGCAAAACATTGAAAAAAAGGTTCAAAATTTATTTCTCCCTGAAGGTGCTTCTATACCTCTGGTGGATTGGTCAAGCAATCGGCTTGATGAATTTTCACGGTCGGAAAATGTACTTTCATGGCGGGTATTTTTAAATAAGTAAATGTTGAAAAGGTTTTTACTTGAAAATTTATTTTAAAAAATGATTTTATCATAAAAATTATTTTGAAAGTAATGTTAGAAAACATGTTTTATTTTAAAAGTTAACAAATGCTATTCGAGCTTTTTGCACACCTCTAATTAAAATCATAAGTTTTTAAAAATTTAGTAATAACTGAGAAACAAATTTAACAAGTAAATAAATACATTTTCCTGAAAAGTTAAGAAAATCACGCATATTTAACTCATTCAAGAGATTTCAAATCGTTCACTAAAAAGTATTGATTAATTTTCATTAATTTTTATGGTTACGTGAGAAATATTGTTGATTTAAATTTATTAAAATAACAAACTCAACTTTTGAAAACTTACTCGTCAAATTAAAAAATTGGATTAAATTATAAGTATTTTATTTGAAATTTCTGCATCACATAAAAAGATCAATAATATTTGTTATATATTTAATAATAAGTACATACAATAATTTGCAAAGTCCACAATTTAACCATATAAATAAATGTTTTTGAATCATAAAGAGCATCTACTATAATTACTATTGTAGAATAAATCTCAAAATGCACTTTAACAGCATCTGATTGTTACATAATTCAATGTTAATTTTTTCGACCATTTTTCTCTTAAAATATTAAATAAATTAAGCCAGTTTTTTGTGAATAACTCTAAAATATCATAAAGAAGGGCAGTGATGTGAAAAAGTTTTAATATTTTTAAAATTATTTATTAAAAAATAACTTTAAAATTATCAGTTCTCAAAATCACTTTTAATTAATTTCTCGTCTTTTCCGATTTCAAAGTATTTTTTATAATTTATTTTAGAATTATTAAAACTTTTGCACATCACTGCTCTTCTTTATTATATTTTAGAGTTATTCACAGAAAACTAGCTTAATTTATTTAATATTTTAAGAGAAAAGTGGTCGAAAAAATTAACATTGATTTCTGTAACAGTCACATGCTGTTACTTCACCCCCTTTTCGACTTTATTGTGGAAAAATGGGAGTAATCGAATTTTTTCATATTTTTTAATTACTTTCTAAATTTCAATTAGCAGAAATATTTTTTTATAAGTTATGTATTATTTTCTATTAAATAATAATCTTCGTATTTAATTCTTTCATTAATTCTGTCAGTCCACACTTTCTTTATTATATGCTCAATTTTCATAAGGAAATGATTTGCATCATTTATATTTCTTAATTACAATTGCTTGAATAAAATTTAAAGTTTTTTAAAAATAAAGGAAAAAATTGTTTATAAATTCTATTTGTCAATTACGAATTTCAATTGAAATTGAAACTTTTGAAATTTTTGAAAAATGAAGAAAAAAAATTTACTTAAAAAAATTTTCTGTTATATTCATTTATGAATTTCTTTTAAATTATTCGAAAACATCAATAACTTCTTTTTTAAATAAATATGTTATTATTATTCTTTATTTATATGAAAATCCATTGAAAATTGTTACTGTAGGTAACTTCTTTAAAATTATTATTATTATTTTCTACAATTTTTAATTATTATTTATGAAAATAATTAAATTCCTTAAAAAAATTATTATTTATGAAAAGAATGGAATTATTGCGAATATATTTATAACAATTTTGTAAATAATTAAATTCCTGTAAAAGTTTAATTATTTATGAAAGTAATTAAATGTTTGAGTAAAATTTCATAAAATTTTTGAGAATCATTTCATACAATTTTTTGAATTCAACTTAGAATTTTAATTTTTTAATTGAGTTGCACAGATAAAAGGTTAGATTGACAGTTATGAAAATTTAATAAAGAAGCATGGAAATAATTTAGATAATACAAATTTCTTGAATGATATTTATTAAAAATGAGCTAATTTACTTGTATTATTATTTCTTCTCAGGTGCAAGACTAAAAAATCCATTTTTTGTCTTGATAATTATATTTGACCTTTATTTTCAGTTTATTAAATTTTGGAGATGAAGAACGAGCTACTTTGTAGTTTTATTCGTGTTTAAAAAATCTGTTTTCAAAAGCGAGTTTGTTGGTTAAAATGCAGGAAATTTTATAACACAATCATGAAACACTCAATATTAAAGGTGAAATTTTTCACATTTTACATTTTTTACAATTTCATGCCTCTTCTTTATCTATTTTCCTAAAAATTCACGCAACCAAGAAATAACCAAGAAAATGTAAACAAAACCTCTTTTCCAAGTATTGACAGTTCCAGTTTGCCATTCCGGTAGATTAGACGTTTCGACACGAACTTTCACCGAAAAGCACGTGGTTAGGAAAAAATTGAAATGCGGTGAAATCAAAGTAAAATGAAAGTGAAATCAAATTAGGTAATCGACCCCCAGACTTCCCCAGAACCCAACACATCACACAGCGACGACACTGATAACAACATACGCACCACTTCCCCGATGCTTCACCTAGACATCTCAGACGACGAACGCGACGAAATCTTATCATTCTCAGATGCCCCGGAAATCACAAACACCATCACTGAACAAACACACGAAGAGGACGCACACCCAATCCTCAAACGAAACTTTTATGGTTCCAACCGCACCCGACAGACGATTAAGCGACAAGACAAACCTCGATTGTCACCCTACCGACCTCTCACACCCTCGTACCACGTGCCTAGATCGAAGAGCCCTTCACCCCTGAGAACCAAAAGGAATTGTACTCGTCCGCGATCTCCCCAGTGCCGAACACCCAACTGCCCCATCGACCACGACAATTTCCAAAAATATACAATCAAACCCAACCCACAATCCGTCACCCCGACTGAATATTATAACATACCAGTTATCACCAACCCTCTATCGAACCCTTCTGACCCACCACCTAAATGCATACCATCCCTCCTGGACCTCGTGGTGAAACCACCAAAGGAGATCTCACCAGACCTAATAAAATGGCTCCGTCGCAGAAGCAAGAAAGGATGTTGGACGTGCGGTGAACAGGGTCACTTATGTGAAAACTGCCTCAACCCCACGATCGACATCAAAGACGTATGCCGAACATGCGGAGACATTCTAATCGACAACAAATGCCCAAATTGCGCACTAACCTTCCGCTGTAAATAGAAAATAAAAGTTTTTTTTTGTGAATTACGTTTTCCTTTAATTTTTATTTGTTACCCAACTTGCCTTCCCTGAACTAATTTTCTTTTTCTTACCTAGTCTTACAGCGCCCTCTTGGCTTCATCTTAGGATGGGGGTGTTGTGACGTTGCATAATTTTTATAAAAATAATAATTGAATTTTAATAATAAATATTCAAAAATTTGAATTAAAAATAATAAAAAATATTACTTAATAAATAATAACAATAACAAAGCTAAGTTTAAATATATGTTTTGTTTAAATTTTATAAAAGCTAATTTAATATTATTTAATAATATTATCGTTTTGCCTTCGAAATTCTTGCTTCTCATATTTTTTGAATATTTCAAATTTCGCACGAAATCATCGAAAACGACGTTCGTCGGTCAACCTGCAAGCAGAGTTCCCCTCTCGTCGTTGACAATTTCCCCCTTTCTTCGTACGAATCGAGGAGAATTTCCCTATTTCTCCTGAGAAATGACTCCTCGAGACTTGCCGCTCTCGCTATGTTTTCCCCGTTTTCGCTTTCCCCTACCTACCGGAAACTACTAAGTCACCCAACTTAGCTTGAATTAATTTTAAAATTGTTACCTTTTCTTGTACCTAACCCGAGAATTGTTATAAACTAGCAGAGCTACGCGCGCTAAAGCGCGCGCGATAATTCTGCTTTTGTCTTATTTTATTTTTTTTAAATGACTTTAGGCTTAGCCAACTGTCAGAACACACACTCTTATATGAGGCATTATTCCTGAACTGCCCCAAAAATAAAAAAAAGTTCTTGGATTTCCTTTATACTTTGGAAATATGTTACCCTAGTAGGTACAAGTTACTACACCAATTTACAGGTCCAACCCCCCACCCCAATCAAAAGGGTGGGGGGTTGAAATTTCAGCTTAAACTCGAACATGCATTCTTTAAACATTTGTAGTTTCTACTTAAATTATTCAATTAAAAAAAGTAAGTAGTGTTTTAGAAAGGTTTTTTTGTGTACTTTTAAAATATTTTATTTATATAATAAAAAAAAAATTTTTTGCAAAAATTTTTCAAAATAAATAGTTTTTTGCAATTTTGTGCAAGTTCGGTAGTTTTTATTTTCTTTTTAATAATCTCAAACAAAAGCTTGGGAATTCCCCTAAAAGAAGATATAAGTCTGAAAATGGGCCGAAACAATTTGCCAAGGATATAGTGTAATAAGTAAAATTTGTCCGTCTGCTCGCGCACTCCAGCGCGATGAGCAGTGGCATTTTTTTTCAACTTACTATTGAAAATTGTCTAGAAACTACAAATTTTATCGGATGTTGATGTTCTTGATTTAAAATTACTAAGAGATCCGTCAAAGTCGATTTTTGAATTTTTAATTGTTTATTTTTTTCTTGTTACTCAAAAATTTGACAAATTACAATATTTTTAGAAAAAATCATGTTAATTTTTTTAATTTTCCATTACACATGATCGAAATCAATTTAAATTAGTCAAGTATGACCACCGGACAATCAATAAAGCATAATACAATTTATTTAAATTGTTGCAAACAATTTTAATTAACAAATAGATTACTTCGGACCTTCTTCATAAAAAAATTGGTTTTTTGCAGACAAGTTTAAATTTATGTCTAATTTAGTAAAAAACTATTTTACAGTTAAAAATTATCATTAATATTAACAATTATATAAACAATAATCAACTTCCTTTTGTATTTGTAAACATTTTCGTCATTTTTTAAACTTTAAATATTTATATCATATGTACATTCTTTCAAAAACTTAAAAAATTTATTTGCTTAAACAATTACATTTGTTATAAACAAACTTTTCATTTTTAAACAAATAAGTAGCTTTTTTCATCAAACAAAATTTTTTCCTTTTTTTTATATTTACTATCATAAAAAAGAACTCCTTAATGAAATGGGAATACTATAAATTATTCATTTAATTCTAACAAACGTTATAAGTTAAGAAATATTTATATTTTCAATGAAGTGAACCATTATTCAGTTAAAACAGTTTACATTTAAATGCATATAAATAAATATATTTTTTCTGTGAAAAAAGAACAAAGTATAATATTTGTTAACTTATAATGTTTATTAAAATTAAATGAATATTTTATAGTATTCCTATTTCATTAAGGAGTTCTTTTTTATGATAGTAAATATAAAAAAGGAAAAAATTTTGTTTGATGAAAAAAGCTAATTATTTGTTTAAAAATGAAAAATTTGTTTATAACAAATGTAATTGTTTAAGCAAATAAATTTTTTAAGTTTTTGAAAGAAGGTACATATGATATAAATATTTAAAGTTTAAAAAATGACGAAAATATTTACAAATAGAAAAGGAAGTTGATTATTGTTTATATAATTGTTAATATTAATGATAATTTTTAACTGTAAAATAGTTTTTTACTAAATTAGACATAAATTTAAACTTGTCTGCAAAAAAACCAATTTTTTTTATGAAGAAGGTCCGAAGTAATCTATTTGTTAATTAACATTGTTTGCAACAATTTAAATAAATTGTATTATGCTTTATTAATTGTCCGGTGGTCATACTAGACTAATTTAAATTGATTTCGATCATGTGTAATGGAAAAATAAAAAAATTAACATGTTTTTTTCTAAAAATATTGTAAATTGTCAAATTTCTGAGTAACAAGAAAAAAATAAACAATTAAAAATTCAAAAATCGACTTTGACGAATCTCTTAGTAATTTTAAATCAAGAACATCAACATCCGATAAAATTTGTAGTTTCTAGACAATTTTCAATAGTAAGTTGAAAAAAAATCCCACTGCTCATCGCGCTGGAGTGCGCGAGCGGACGGACAAATTTTACTTATTACACTATATCCTTGGCAAATTGTTTCGGCCCATTTTCAGACTTATATCTTCTTTTAAGGGGATTCCCAAGCTTTTATTTGAGATTATTAAAAAGAAAATAAAAACTACCAAACTTGCACAAAATTGCAAAAAACTATTTATTTTAAAAAATTTTTGCAAAAAAAATTTTTTTTTTATTATATAAATAAAATATTTTAAAAGTACACAAAAAAACCTTTCTAAAACACTACTTACTTTTTTTGATTGAATAATTTAAGTAGAAACTACAAATGTTTAAAGAATGCATGTTCGAGTTTAAGCTGAAATTTCAACCCTAACCCTTTTGATTGGGGTGGGGGGTTGGACCTGTAAATTGGTGTAGTAACTTGTACCTACTAGGGTAACATATTTCCAAAGTATAAAGGAAATCTAAGAACTTTTTTTTATTTTTGGGGCAGTTCAGGAATAATGTCTCATATACCAACTTGTTTTTGCGTTTCTACAGAACGACTTTAAGGTTAGGAGTACTCGCATTTGCCTGGACCACCCGTCAATGGGTTTTCTCGCCAGTGGAGAGGGAAACTGTAGAAAACCTCTCCGAGTACAACCGGTTTATCGACAGTCGAATTCTAATGGTGTGTACTGGACAATAATCGACGGTGCACATCATTATACTTCGACGTCAAACCTCCCGCTCAGATTATCTTACTTGCCGGAAAAATCCCAGGGTAATGGGCGCGAACCAAGTACCCTTGGTCCGCCCACCGAGCCAGACATTTATCCGACCGAGCTAATCTGTCGGTTGCTTTTGTCTTATGACACTTAGGACCTTATTTCATTGTTTGTATATAAAAATGTGACTAAGACTTTAAGATGTTTTCTTCTTCTGCGAAAATATTAGAAAAGATTACAAATTTTTTTTAAGAATATTAAAAAACATATAAACATATAATTTAACATACTGAGCAGTTTCAAGACATAAATATAATAATATTTTTTATTTTTATAATTATTTCCTTAAATTTTCAGTTTGCTTGTAAACTGGATTATTTCAAGAATTCGTTATAAGCGAAGAAAATTTGAAAGTCGGTTACAAAACATACTTTTTTAAACTCGTATAAACTATGCTATATTGTATGTTAATATATTGAACAGCTCTTTAAACGTCTGGCTACATTGCACATAATTTTCTACTCAAAACTAAATGTAAACAAGTGATACCAAACATTTGCAACCAAGCAAGTCAAATTACAAAATAATGGTTTCTGTTTCAATTAGTTTAGTCAAGCGATAGAAAAACTTTTTATAAATTCATTACACATTAGAAGAATTATTTTATTGAAGTATTCTTCCTTTTTTGTCAAAAGATTGACACCGAGATTTATTGATAGTCATGATATAAGCCGCGGTATAAACTTAGGGTCCGTCCATAAACCACGAGGACAATTTTTAACCAATCTTTGACCACCCCCCATCTAATATGGAACAACAATTTTTACTTTATGTAATTGACCTTAATTTTGTCACTTGGTGGTTTCTAAGGTAGCTGATTACGAATTTGATGTGAGTTTTCATAAATTTAAAATGGCGGAATTTTCTTTTTAATTTATGCAATTGACCTTAATTTTGTTACTCGGGAGTTCTAATACCAGTCAGGTAGGTGTAAATGTCCTAGGAGCGCTCACTGACAATTGACTTCTGTTTTAGAACTTGCACCGACTCATAACCAGCGAGCGTGCATAGAAATTTTTTTTAAATTTCTTTTCTCTATATTATATTAGCCGCTTTTCTTTTATGATTTAAATTGTTTTGTTTCATTATTTGTTTTTCATCTACATTTTTCGCTTTTCTGTAATTATGTTTTCTTAATCTATCATTCTCTAGTCTTATTTTTTTCTGTTCATCTGTTTCTTCAAACCTTGTCTTCCTTTTCCTCTCCCTGTCTTTGTCCTTGTCTGATTCTTTTCTCATCAATTTTTCAAATTTAGTAATATGATTGTCATTTAACTTTTTTCCTTCAGTATTTAAAATTTTATAATCTTCATCACTTAAATTTTGTGGATCTTTTGTTTCAATTTCTATTTCTAGAGCTACTTTAATTTTTTTACCTTTTAAATTGTTTTGCTTTATTACTTTCTCTTTATCTATATTTATAGTTTTTCATAGGCGTAGGTAGAACTTTTGGCTAGAGAGGGCCCGGCCCCGGTGCGCATATTCTGATAGGTATATATTTATGGGGGACAAGGAGGATAATGTTCAATTTTCGAAAAATGTTTTTCTGGGCACTAAATTTAACTAAAATTTAGCCCTATACGTTAAATGTATTATTTTTTTTAATGTTTATGTCATTTCTTTAGGGGGGCCCGGCGAAATTTCGGGGGGGCCGTGCCCCCCTGGCCCCTACCTAGCTACGCCTATGTAGTTTTTTGGTAATTACGTTTTCTCAGTCTATCATTTTCTAGTCTGATTATTTTCTGTTCATCTGTTTCTTTGAGCCTTTCCTCCCTTTTCCTCTCCTTATCTTTTATTGCTCGATGTCTCTTTTTCTCATAGTTTTCATTTTGTTTAAGCTTCTCCTCTGAATATTCTGTAGATATACTTCTATTCACATTATTATTACTAATACTGATACTAGTTTCACAAATAGAAGACGAGTTTGGTATTTCTATGAGTTTTGTAGCTCCATCCGTTAAAAGACGTTTCCAATCATACTCAACAAAAAAGGTCTAATAACATTTGTCAATTCCACGGAAGGAAATGAAATTAAACGATTATTTTCAAACATAAAAATTAGATGTCGTCTCATTTCACTATGAATATAATTAACAGTATTTGGCAATTCATTGTAATACAAAGATGTTGCAAACGCAATTGCATATATGCCACAGTCAATTCCATTCGGCTGTAGATTAACAGTTGAAAAAACTACCGGTGTTTTGAAAGGATATAATCTAAGTTGATATTTTTTTTGATCTTCATTTAAGTATCCCTTATTAAGACTGTTATAAATATATAGCCTTAATCCATCATAATAAGTACAAATCCAATGACCAGATTTGCAAGCACCACTAAAAAGTATTTGAATGTGCTTCTGATTTTTATCAATTGGAATAATGAATTCAGGCGTAATTAAATATAAAGTACTTTGCATGTTAAATGCTAAATTTGATTCTCTTCTCAACAACTTTCCAAATTCAGTAATATGATTGTCATTTAACATTTTTCCTTCAGTATGTAGAACTCTATGATCTTTATCACTTAAATAAACCTTTTCTTCTTTGTTAGACATAATTTTTTAATAAAATGAACAAATAATAGAATATTTTTCAAAAACTTATTTTTAGAAAACAGGTTTAAACTTAAAACTTCTAAATCATAACTAAATAAATAAAAATAATGAATGAATATAAATAATTTTTTATAATTTATTTTATATTTTATTTTTTATATAAACATTTGTTTACATTTAAATTTATTTTATTTATTATATATTTTAATTTTAATAATAAATAGTCATCTAACTTCTTATAAATCTCATATTTATCTCATAAATCATAAATTCGCATTAATAACATAAGTCACATAAATCTCATTTTTGTCCCATATAAATCAAATAATTTTCATAATTACTGTAAAAAGAATGGTACTAATTTAGTACAAATTTTGGTACTGAATCTTCATTTGGTTCTATTTTAATACCAAAAATCAGCTCTAATTTAGAACCATTTATTTACAGTGAAGTCACATAAGCACATATAACTCATGAATCTCAAATGAATCATAAACACATACAATTCATAAAGCTGATATAAATCATTAGCACATAATCTCATATAAATCATAGGCACATAAGTACAAATAAATATATTAAAAATTGCAATACCTTACCTATTATAATTTCAAAACATTTTAATCAAAACTTATCCAAAACAAAATTAACAAAAATAAATTAATGTATTTACTCAATAACAAAATTGTTTAATTCAAAATATTTTTTTAAAAGTAGATTTATTTTCAAAAACATATACCTCGTTCTTAATCGCCCTCTTTTTCACTCATTAATCTATCTGTGAATGAGAAAAGAAAAATAATTAGCCAATAAGGAAATAAGACGCCCATTTCGTATTTTGGCTTGAAAGTAAAATTCCCCACTTTTCCTTCCTCCATCAAATTCTGTTCCTCTCTTTCTACCTGACCCGAAAAATGGAGAAAACATGATACCCCCTTCTAAACCCAAAAAGTGGGCATTACTTTCTTAACTATTCGTCTCTCTTTCGCTCCCACTCTAAACTAAAAGGAGAGACAATACCTCCCTCCCTCTCTTTCTCTCTCACTGTAAACAGAATATATAAGGAAAGACTAACTTAATATATATAGATATAATAATAATATTCGCCTCTCTTTCGCTCCTACTCTAAACTAAAAGGAGAGGCGATACTTCCCTCTCTTTCTCTCTATCAAACTTTCTCTCTCACTGTGGACAGAATGTACACGATCTGGACAGACTGAATGAATGAATACGAAGTTTATTATAGTTAATAATAATAATAATACCCTGAGATTTATTGACTGTATTATTATTCCGGAATTTTTACTATCATTCAGGAGTATTATTTGAGAAACAAATAAGGGAGAATTTTCTCGTCAATTTTTCTTCGTAGTGAAAACTTCTTGTCAATCAGGCCCGAATTAATCGTTACTAAAGGCCCGCTCTGATTTTCGTATTTTTTGTATTTTTTATATTTTCTTAGATTGTTGGTTGTTTATTTTGTTTTTAATCAGAGTAGCTATAAATTAGGAACTAATTCCCTGAAGCAAGTTGATGGCGAGAAAGACACGGGTCAAGATACCGAAATTTGGATGCCGACAGCTGTTCTTAAAGTTGAAATTGGCCTATGTCTTTTCCAGTGGTTACGCTCCTTTTTCCGGCGTAAGAATACAAGATTGACCAAAGGCTACCGGCGGGGAGAAGCAGAGAAGGACCAGCGAGGTAGCACGCCGACACTCATCGTTATCATCGTTCTCTTTTGATCCTGCCTTCGTTGTGAACGCACGCGATTAATTTGATATCTCTATTTTGAGTATTTTTGAAATTTTGATTTTGTGCCTTTTCTTTTTCTTCGTGCTTTTGGCTTTCTACTTCAGAGTCTTGATCATTATTGTGCTTTTAAGCTTGTAAGTTATATTTTTATTATAACAAACTTTTGTAATCAAATGTTTCAATAGATTTATGATGTGATTATATTTTTGGTTCAGTCGACCTCATGGCTGAATAAGAGACCCCTTTTAATTGAAATTTTATAATTTATTAATGGAAACTTTGTTAAAATAGATCTATTTAAAATTTAATTAGTTGCAATTTTGAATTTGATTCAATAATTCTATTATTACAATGGCTCTTCTTCAACCACGTGTTTCCTTTTTGTTACCCATTTTTCCTTTTTATTCTCAAGATTTTATACTAAATTCTTCCCTGTTCCTCAAGTTACCAACCCCACAATAATTTATTATTATTAAATTATTGAAATTACCCATTAGCTTTCCCCAGTAACCATATTTGAAAGTATTGAGTTTGAAAAAAAGTTGTCAAAGAAAGAAAGTTTTGGTTTTTCTTCAACTTTTAAAAGATTTACAATTTTAACGTTTTATTTAAAATATATTTTATAATTTTGTTTTAAATTGCTGAGTATAATTTCTTCGAACCACGACGCTTCCTTTGACCCTTTGGTCCTAGCTAACCGGCAAAATTCTTTATATTTTATTCGTTTCTCAACTCATTCCCCTTTTGCTCTTGTTTCGGAATTTTGTAAATTCAATTTTGTATTTGATTTTGGAATTTGGTCAATTTTAATTTTGTTTATTTGAAGCGACGATTATCAGAGAATTAATAGTCTTATTTCTCTGTGATCAAGGTACTTGTTTTTGGTTCGAAGTTTGACTAAAGTTCATTTTAAAACTTGTTTTAAGAGACGATTGTTAGAGAATCAATTGTCTTGTTTCTCTGGAATCTTGGTACTTGTTTTTGATTAATAATTTTAGGGACTCAATGGTTTTGTTTCCTTAAGATTACATTAAATTTTGTAAATTCTCTAATTTTCTTTTTTTTATAAGAAAATGTCCCTAGAAAGGACTGGCGCTCAACAAATTATTTGGGTTGAGAAATTTATAAAGTATTCCTCTCTCTCTCTCTCCTTTCTTCTTATTGTATTGGGTATAAAGACTTTGGCTAAAATTTTAATATTTTTGTTGTTGTTAATAATTTTTCTTTATTTACAAATTGGATCTTATTTATTGTTTGCTCTCTTTGTTTAAGACAATAATTTTTGTTGTTATTATTATTATGATTGTTTATAACAAACTGTTATTTTTGATTGTTCATAAATTTTATAAATATTGTTATTTGTTGAAAAACCCATTACAATATATATATATATATATTCATAACTGGTCAACTTCATACTACCTGCGCGGGCAGGCAGCATTAAAACTCACATAAACATCCAGTTTATTATATGGGGCCGTTCATAAACCACGTGGACACATTTTGGGGGGGTGAATTAAAAGTCCACGTTTGTCCACGAAGGGGAGGGATGTGTTAAAGCAAATGTCAACGTTGACATATAATCAAAGATATTTCCAAAAAATATATCTTAAGCTTAATCAGTATGATCATAAGTTTCAGTTAATTAATTTCCCTGATAATTTACTGACATTAAAATTAATTTCCCTGACAAAATTCTTTTTACAGGAAAATATGAATGTTTACGGAAAATAAGTAAAATTTATGATTTTAATTATTTTTTAAAATGACAATTATAACCCTTCCTGAGTTTAATTATTTTCTACAATTTCCACCCAGTAAAAATAGTATTGTAAGAGAGCGAACAGTATTGTCGGTGAGTTTCTGCCAATACGGTTTTTATGCGAAAACGTATTGGCAGAAACTCGCCGCCAATACTATTCGCTCTCTTCCAATACTTTTTTTTACTGGGCAACTAAACCTTCGTCTCTAAATCAATTAATTTAAATAATATTCCGAAAGTTCTTCTTAAATTCTGTTATATTTTAAAATTATTTTTAAATTTAATTGATAAATTTTTAATTAAAAATTTTTAACATGATTGTTTCCTCTAAAATGTTAAAAATAATTTTAAAATGTTATTTTTTTGTATATATTTGAATTTTTGAAAATATTTAATTGAAAATATTGTATTTTAAAAAATTAGAAGCTAATTTTTATTAATTTTCATTTTTAAGTTTACCTTTAAAGATTTTTTATTCTTTAAAAATTGTATTAAAAGACTTGAAATAAATTAATTATTTTCAATTAAATTTTACAAAATATCAACTATTCAATAAGATTTGTTTATAGTTATTTTTCACATTATAAAAATCAAAATAACTTGTATTTTTTTTTAAATTGTGGTATTTTGTAATCTTTTATTTTGCAATCTTTTTAAATGAGTCTAAAAAGTCACAATTTTCTTAATTTCCCTGACAAAACATTTTTTCCTGACATTTCCCTGTCTTTACTGACATTCTTGCTATGAAATATATTCAAAAATAATCTTTTTTATTTTTTAACATACATGGGTAAAAAAACTTATTTTTTTAATTTGCAATATCCACGTGGACAATTGTATAGGGGGAGGGGTTTTGACAAATGTCCACGACTGTCCACAACAGGGGGTGGGGGGTCAAAAATTGGTGAAAAATTGTCCACGTGGTTTATGGACGGCCCCTATACTATTTTATTGCTTATGAAAAAATCAATTTTATCATTTTTGGGGCCCCTAGTTCGCCAGAGCCCCGGACAATCTAACCCCCCAAACCGTCTATTGCTACGCCACTGAAAACGCTGAATGAATATTTTAATATTTCCTCAGAAATTAACGTGAAAATAAAAGATAAGAGAAGAATTGACAATTTTACCAGAAATCCAAGAAATGAAAACCTAATACCAAAACTAAGATTTAGCAAACCGAGAAATTTAGAAAAATGCAGCCATTGCAAAAATTTAGGGCATACAGAGGATGTTTGTAGAGGAAAATTAAAAGGTTTACCACCGCGTCAAGAAAAAACTCAAAATTTTCAGTTACGACCAATCAACACCAAACCACCAGACCGAGTGCAGCTAAACGAAGAATTTTCTTTATCGGAGAATCCGCTAAGCACGGCTTTCCACCGATCCCAAGAGAACGAAGAAGACACGACACACCTATTGTGGCTTTAAAATTTGATAAATTAGCATCAGGAAAATTTGTAGTTGATACAGGATCGAATATATCAATTATAAAAGAAAGTATGTTAGAAGGGAAAAACTTTTAAAAATACGCGCCTCCTAATGTTTTAACAATCGGAAACAATCCCATAATGTTCGAATATTCAATTTGTTTAAAACTTTACGGTAAAGAATCAGTTTTTCAAGTCACAAAAGATGAAAATTCATTTAGAGAAAACAGTTTAATTGGAATGAATTAACTTTACGATTAAAAATTTTAAATTGACTTAGAAAAAGGTATTTTAAACTTAGGGCCTAAAATACTTAATCCGCAATCTGGTGCAGATAAGAGAGATAAAATCTGTTTCATTAATTTTAAAGAAAAATATTCAGCAGTTACAAAATACAATTATGAAGAAAAACCGATTTTACCACCTAATACAGCAAAAATTGAAAGTATGTATGATGCTTATGAAGACTTATGGATAGATTTTATAAATAAATTGAGTGACGAAAAAGTTTATTAATTTAACATGAGTGAAAGAATTAAAGAATTACTATCGAAAACACGACTAGACCACATAAAAGAAGGAAAAGAATATTTACTAAGAATTATAACAGAATTTCACGACATTTTTCCATTAGGAAACGACCCTTTACCTTTAACTAAATTAACAGAGCATATAATTAGAACGACAGACGATCAACCTGTAAAAACAAAGCAATATAGATATCCACCTATGTTACAGGAAGAAGTTTACAAAAAAATTAAAGAAATGTTAAAGAAAAATATTCTTTGAGAAAGCATATCTCTTTTCAATTCACTATTATGGATAGTTCCTAGGAAAAAGACGCTCCAGGCAAAGTAAAATGTCGAATTGTTATAGTGATGGGTCATCGACATCGAAAACATCGAAACATCGATGTTTTTCCTTCGAGGTCGATGTTTAAAACCTCGATGTTTTGAATTCGATGTTTTCCATGTATCGAGGTTTTTTTCGATGTTTGAAATCGATATAAATTAACTTGCCTACTCCGCCGCTGGTTGTCCACTGCCGAACATAATTGATGTCTTCGATGTACTGGGAGAAGTGGATGCTTATCCACTGCCAGACATGATTGACATCATGGATATGTTCGGTAGACCTTGTCGTGGTGGCGGGGCTTTTCACTAAAGGGCAACCAAACAGCAAGAAAAAATGAATTCCGAAAATTCAGAGAAGGTACCCCATGTGAGCAGGCCGGAAACGGGAAATCTCACCATCGGTCCCAGGACTGATGCTCAAGTGCGCGCGGATTGTGGGGGCGCTCAATTTCTTGCAGTACTACGTGTGGTCGTGGAAAGGTTAGAACCACAGAACATCGTGGAAAAAGAAAGAAGGAGAAAAGGAAGCGTGTCGAGCCTTCTGAGTGTGTCAAGTTGCAGTAGCGGAAAGACCGTACGCAGCGCTATCCACTCGGAAGTGGACGACGAGGCAATAGAAGAGAGTCGCGAGATATGCTTGCGGCTCAGAAAGGAGGAGGCAACTTGTCTCGACAAAATGGAGTTGGAGGTCGCAAAGATGATAAAGTCTTGCGACATTCAGAAGAGCGTCAAAAAGACGATAGAAGATGGACTTAAAGTCATCGAAGTCCTGCTGAAAGAAGCAAAAGCAAAGCATGCCGCGGCCGATGAGTCGGACGTCGATTTGGCATGCGTTCTGAGCGGTGCCGAGTGTAACCACAAGGACCGTAAGAAAGAGAGAGAGCGTTCCTATTGGCGTTATCTCAAAAGCGTCATAAGAGATGCTTAGAAACGGAAGAGAGAGGGTGACAGTCCAGAAGAGACTCGAACCCAAACCGAAAAGAGCAAGAAGGAGGAAGCTCCTCCAAAGGAAACGGTAGTACCAGATCCAAAGATTTCTCAATCGGAAGGAATAGGGTCAAAAAGATCCGCAGTTCTAATCCAAGTCGGTCAAGAATTGACGTATGCTGACGTTCTGGGTAAGCTTCGCAAAGAGGTCAACCCGGACGACTGCCATACGAGGATAGTAGCAGCAAAAGCTACCAAGAAGGGAGATCTTCTGATTAAATTCAGAGGAGACTCCGATAAGAACGCTTTCATTGCTGAGGTCACCAAGGCGGTTGGAAGTATGGGTAAGGTGCAGTCATTGGATCGTAGAGTTACACTCGAGATCCGTGATTTGTATTGCCTTACCCAAGAAGCTGAGGTGCAACAAGTGTTGCCTGAGGCGCTGGGAAAGCTAGAAAACAGGAGAGTGACGGTCTTAGGACCCAACCGCCGAGGGATGAAGCTCGCGGTTGCAGTAACCAACCTGGAAGAGGCGTAAAAATTGGTTTTATGTGTTGCCCAATTAAAAAAAGAGTAATGGTCATCCGGTGTCATTGATGCTTGGAATACGGCCATATTGGTGCAAAATGCCAAAAGGAGGACAGATCAGCTGCGTGCTTTAAGTGCGGTGAGGCCGGTCACAGGTTCTCCAATTGCAAAAAGAACGCAAGCTGCTTTTTGTGCACTGAAAAGTTTGGCAATAAGGTGTCAACCACCCATATTGCAGGCAGCGGAGGATGCGGAGTCTTCAGGACGGCCCTTGAGGAGGCGAAGAAGACTCTCGCAAGGACTAAAAGTAAATGAGAAGTATTAAAAAGAGCGAATAGTTTTTAATTATGTATTTTATTTACTTCAATTATTTTTTGTAGTTTTTATACTGTCCTTTTTACATTTTTATTCTTCTGACTTTTGTACATTTGTTTAATTATTCTTCTATTTGATTTATTTGTGTTTTTATTGAACTCGCCTTTTACAATTTGATATTGTGGCCTTTATATTTATGTTTTTTATATTTATGTTTAATAGATTAATTTTTGTTTTTATGTCCGTTTACAATGTTATCTTTTAACCTTTTAATCTTTTTAATACATTTTAACATTTGTTCCTTTATTCTTTGACATTAAAATAGTTTTTAATTTTAACTATTGACGCAGAAGAACCGCAGAGAAAGAACAAAGTCGCATTAGCGACAGAGTCGGAGCGCCACCCTCGAAGGCTAAAGTCTTGCGACAGTTCCGAGGGTGAATAAGGGCTCCAAAAGAAGGGTTACGGGTTTTAGTGGGTCGGGGCTGGCAGTAGGTCGCCAGTTTATTAAATTTATTATTTTACTTATTTTGTATTTCCTTTTCTTTTTTTTATTATACCAACCCTACATAACCTTGGAATGCGGAGTCCAAGGTATCTGTATGCAGATTTCCCAAAAGTCCCTAAGCGAAAAAGAAATTAACTTGCCCAAAATGTTAATTAATAATTACCATATCCTAAAGTGCTAAACAACTATAAAATGCTATATCTGTCTAAATTTACTCACTCTCTAAGGAGTAACTGGAGTGTCCCGACACCTTACGCTTTAAACTTGTTTTATAAGGTTTCTATTTGACGTAATAGAGCAACAGGGAGTAAAAGTCATTCACTTGTTCGACTTATATGAAAATGGCGGCCGTTTTCTCCCTTGGGCAAAAATAACGCATGGGATCAGCGGTTATGTTTGCACATGGGAGAAAATAGACGCCATTTTCATATAATCAAACAAATGAGTGACTTTACTCCCTGTATCAGCTATCTAAAAGTGACATTTTTGTGCATGTAGGATAAAAAATTATGTATAGTTTTTTGTATTAGAATTTAATCTCTGACTGTAGAGGGAGCACAGAAATTTTTAATAAATATTAACTCAAATTTCATAAGTTGTTACAAATACAGATTGTCAATTTTTCATAAAAATAAAATATTTGTATAAAAATGTCTTCTTTATAAAATATGTACAACTTTTTCATGCATAACCTATCAATTTATACTTTATTAAATGATTGTAACTGATTGAAAAATATTTTTCTTTTAAATTTGAATTTACTTATCTTGATAATTTTTCTAACGTTAGGGAGTAACTGGGGTGTCCAGACACCCCAGACGTAAATTTACAGGAGATAGAGCTCTTCCTATAGCAAAAATTTGGCGTCACCACAGGTGTTAAAAGATAGAGGTTTAAACTAAATTATCAACGGGTTTTGAGCGTAAAAAATTATTGGTTAAGCCAGGAGAATACCTTGAATTTTGCTTAGGGTGTCAGACACCCCAGTTACTCTTTCTAGGGTTAATATATTAATTAATATTATTTAACTGATATAATTCAATTTTCAGTTATTTCTATATTTCATAATTATTTTTCTATTGAAAGCTGAAAATTGTGCTTTTAAAAATTACCATTTTATCTTAAATCTTTTTAAAATCTACTTTAAATGTTATTATTATAATTTTATAAATATATTCAAAATTTAGTACATCCAGTGATATGTATATTAAAAGATAATTTTTAGGAAATACTCGATAATCATATTTATTAAAAAAATAATAAATCGTCACTCACGACGTTTTGATATCAACGTTGATATCCTCTTTAGGTAAAAAATCTGTTAAAAATTCATAAATTTAAACAACATAACCTCAATTTCTCGTGATAATAAAACAAAAACCGTAATTTTACAAACATAACTAAACTTACTAAAATTTTATAACACAAAACCATAATCATTATAAAAAACAAGCATTTTGGAAAGGATGCTTATTCTTATTTAGTTAAAATTACAAAATATTTTTTAATTTTTGTCAATTCCCACGTTCTCGCCGTGAAAGACACAACATGTAGAGTACTTCCAAAGAAGTTAACACAATGCATGACATCAATGCGCAAAACATGTAAACTGGCGGAAAATTTAATTTGAATGTGAATTATCCATCACAGGAAAAATTTAAAAGACATAACAAATTACATTATAAAAATTGTTGCACGCAATCAAGATCTTTGTCTAATTTCAAAATATCAGTTTTTAGGTTTATCGCTGAATCTCCTTCTTTCCTGATATACATCATTTCCATTAATTCTCTCTTAACTCAGTCCTGTTTAGTATGCAATATTTTTACATTCTCCCAATCAAAATCATGACCCTTGAATTGTTTTTTATGTTTTGAAATTATATTATGATAATATTCATTCCTATAAAAGTTATCTCGATGTTCATTTATCCTGATTTGTAATAATCTTTACGATTGTCCTACATATCAGGCTTCACAATCTTTACAATTAATTTCGTAAACAACATTTGTTTTTTGTGAATTAATTAAATTTTAATTATAAAAAAATAATAATATATAATAATACATTTATAAATTAAATTATAAATTATAATTTATAAATATATTTTTTGATGAATCAAAAGGTAGTGTGAAAAAACATCGGAACATCGAAACATCAATGTTTTCTTTTTAATACATCGATGTCATGAATTATGAATTTTCGATGTCGATGTTTTTGTTACATCCCGAGCGGAAAGCGAGGTTATTTTGCATTTTAATTATTATTTATTTTATTTCAGAGGAATGGTAGGCTGATTAAGTCAAGTTGGTAAAGCTTGACCATTTATTTTTATGTAAGTACGTTGTTTTCTATCGATCCTACTGGGGTCGTCTTATAATTATTTCAAATTTAATTGTTAGATAATTACCTTTTCTTTAGAACTTTAGGATATTTAATAAATTTAACTGAAAAATTTATTGATTTTATATTTTAATGAAATATTTATTATCTTTGATTACAAGAAATAAGGTGTATAAATGTTGTTGTGTTGAATGTTAATACAAATTGTTTAAAATTTAAAAGGTACTTACAATTACCTCTGTTCAGAGGGCAGATACAATATAATTCCTATAATCGTTGACACTGTGAGGTTTTGCAACTTTAAAAAAAGAATGGTTGGGACTTTGTCACAGTTTTCTAGTTCTTATTTTCCGAAAAGCACACACGTCACGTTTGCAATTAGTATAATTTGAAAATAGACTAATAACGACGGACAATTTAGTTTTGAGAAAACCGACTCACAAGTCTGGCGATAATGAATACTTGCTCAATATTTTAGAGCAACGAGTAAACTTTATACTGTTTGAAAATGTAAGATTTATGGCCAAAATTATGATTACCGAAGGGTCAAGCTTAAAGATGAAGTTGTCATGACGCAAACGTAACGGTGACTTTGTATCGAAATAAACTGACGGATGACAATGGATTTGCATGGGGTTTTATAGTAGCAAATCTTCCCTAATGGGAGACAAAAGATCAAAGATCACCCCTATCTCTAAGCTTGATTCCTAGATCATCCTAAGAATTGAGTCACTTCTTGGAGCTTTGTGACTACCTGCATCACATATAGTATATCGCGAGTATCACTATTCCATGGGATAGTAAACATTCCCAGGAAGAAAACTAAGCTCGTGCCTTCGCGACATACTAATATGAGTCAAGTCCACTCATAATACATATATAATTTTATTTATAATTCATATTGGTGTGCATCTGTATATCGAATGTCATAGCTTCAGCTCTATGAAGAGTAAGATAATTACTTTGTATTTTGTCAATCATGAGGATCGATATACATATGAACTATTTCGAAAAACATTCTATACTCTATGCAGCTGCAAAATAATTCTTAGAAGGTAATGCATAGAGAATAGAAAGATACATTTATTGTTTAATATTAATTTTGAAATAAGAGTATTGCGTGAGAAATAATCAGCCAATTAAATATTATTTCGTATTTAATTATTATTATTTTATCTCAAAATTTTGTAATTATATTTATTTAAAGGTTTATTTTAATTTCGATAAATTATTAAAAGTAATAATATCGTTTCTCTAATATTTTTCTTTTTTATTTTATATTTATTGCTTTTCTTTTTGTTATATTTATTTTAAACGCAATATCTCTATTCTTGATATTTCACATACGCGTATCATCAGCAATGATTCATTGCTAATGTCTTAAATTTCAAAAAGGGAATTTTGTTACTGGGATGTAACAATCCTCCCTCCTTAAATTTGTTCATCGTCCCGATTGAACACTTTAATCTTTGAATTTTTGCAAACGTGAATATTTTGACAATTTTAAACCCATTCGTTCCTTCCATTCATTGATATAATACTGTAATGCATTAGTATTGACGGAAATAAAGACTTTAGCTTAGAGTAATGTCTTGCATTAGTAAACATAATTGATAGTGTATACACTATCAATTATGTTTATTATGTTTATGTTTGTGTTACGTGTGGAATGTGTTATCAGTGATACCTCTGGAGCAAATATCTGCATCATCGTAGGTATGACTTTATTGTTCATTGACTTCTGTTGTCCTTGATAATATGTGTCACTGAACCTTTATTTCTTCCTTTTGTCTTGAATGTCATGTGATCGTTCAATTATCTATCAGTACTTAAACGATAATTATGCAGAGCAGGCCATCTTCTGCAGAAACAGTTATTTATGAAGATTTTCTGGCAGGTATGTAGTAGATGAATTTTTCTTTAAAATAATTTCGTTTCTTTTGTATATTTATTATTTTTTTTCTAGGACGGTTTCCTTCACGATGTCAAGTTCGACGAGACGTATTTCTAGATCGGGTCATGACTACATCCGTCGTGTTATATCACAACGTTCAGGTGATACAGCAATTAGTCGAGTTGACTAGAAATAATCCTTTGGCAATACGCCACAAGACTAGGACTCATCCAGCAAAAAAAAGGATGTCCCAGGTGTTGCAGATCTAAAAGAACTACGCAATTTGCAGGCAGAGACTCTGGAAACGTCTGCAGCATTTGCTCAACTAATGAGTTCAGTGAGGTAAGATTTTTTTTGTGTGTAATTTTATGTGAAATTTATAAATTAATCTTTTATTCCTTGCTTTAGGGATCCTAGATGCTTTCAACAGTGTTGATGTGGAGAATGCACACTTCAAAGGCCAGAAAATATAGCAGGCAATAATAGTGAGGCATCTGCAGTATCTGGTCCTTTCCCAATTCAAGAATCTTCAATAGCGGAGTCCGAAATGGAATTTGAAGAAGAAATTTTGGACATCGAAATGCCGCTGTTTGAGGAAGTTAGATTGAATGAAGATGATCGATTTTCTGGAGGCCAAACCTACGAAGAAGAAGATCCTCTCCAAATTTAGACTGTCGGTGTAGTGAATTGTTTTAGTGTAAAGTGTAGTGTTATTATTATTTTTCTTCTCTCTTATTTTTTTTAGTGTATGTGTAAATATGTGAGTATTTCAAATATAGTTTGTTTACATTTTAATATACATATCCTTTTATATAATTTTTATTAAACACATTTTTTAATGCTTACGTCTTTGTTTCCCTTTTTTTAACATTCAAAATTTTTGTTTTTCTTTTCTTTTCTTTACCAAAGATAATTTATATAAAACACATGTATATCTACAGATGTATATATATAATAAGTATTTTACTTCGAATAGAATGATCATTTTATCAAATACTTTTATTTATTTATTGTATATTTATTATTTTAAAATTTATTTATTATTATTATTAGTATTTTTTTATTCTTTTGTAATTTGAGAAAATGATCAAACATTATTTCTTTTAAACAATAAAATAAGATTTTCGCATAATGAAATATATATATATATATATATCTATCCCTTATCGCCTTGTATCGGTGTGAGAGTCTTGCGATGGTTTTTCCTTCTTCTTTTACTATGCGTTCTGTCGCATAACATTGCTGGTCGTTGATGACTCATTGGAAGACTATTGTTTGTATTATTGAATTTTTTGTTGGTATTAGAAATTTTGGATTTTTAAAATTTGAGTCGTCCTCCCTTCTTAAATTTTTACATCGTCCTCGAAGTAATCAGAAAAGTGGTATATTTATTTGATTTTGATTGGAATTTCGATGCCTTTGGGGTCTCATATAAATGGCTTTGGAACAATTATATCATATCATATCATAAGTACAGCAATAAAAGTTATGATACGGAAGACGGTTAAGATGTTGTCCTTGATCTTGATAAACCACTCGGGGATGAATATGTCCATCTGCGAAATAATTAAAATTTCAATATTTTAGTTTAATAAAATGGGTCAAAAGGGGAACGGAAATTTTATTATTTACTTCTTTTATTTATTTATTTAATTTTTTATTTGAAAGATTTTATTCAATAAAACAACTCGTATGATTGAGTTGCTTTATTGACTTCGATGTAGTTATAGTGTTTTCTTGTTTGATTATATATGTTTATTGTAAAAATATATATATATATGTGACACGGACAGTTAAAAGGGACCTACGGTCCGAAAAAAAGATTTCGAGAAAAACGACTTTAAAGTTTACCAAGTTAGTTTTTTCGCACTGTTTTTTGTCAAAGTACCTAACTTTGAAGTGAAATTGTAAGAAAACTAATGCAGCTAGAAAGCTGCGGTTTATTGCGTTGGAAAGAGCGGTTTATTTACTATAAGAACAGATAAAAAAGTGAAAATCGATTTTTTCGGATCGTAGGTCCCTTTTCACTGACCGTGTCATATATATATATATATATTTGTACAACGCATTTTTTGAGGACACTTCTTGGATCCAACGCATACTTTGAGGACTTTTTGATTTTTTGGGGACGTCCTCAAATAAAACAGGGATCTAACGCATAGTTTGGAGACAAAGCCAAAAAACAGTTCAAAAGCATATTTTGAGGACATGTATGATTTCTTGTGATCTAACAGATGGCGATACTAATACCTTTTTTGGTTAAAACCGACGTCTCCAAAGTATGCTTTGTATGAATAATGTCCTTTGAATCAAACAGATTAACTGCTTCTTTCAGAGAAATAGCATATAAATAATCTAAGAACCTGCGCAACATAAATACAAAAGGATAATTGATGCGCAGTAGTAAAATACGATTAAAAAATATGCGCATAAGTGTAAATAATATAATAATTGCAATGTAATTATGCGCAGTAGTATCTCTTAAATACAAAATATGCGCACTAGTACAATAAATAATAAAAACATGCGCAGTAGTTTTTTCTAAACACAAAACATGCGCACTAGTGCAATATCAAATTAAAACATGCGCAGTGGAGTATTTCAAAAATAAAAATTGCGCTTGAATCCATTTCAAAGTGAAAAAATGCGTTGTAATTTTTAAAAACAACAACCGGCGCACTCTTACATGGTAAAGAAATAAGATAGGCAATAGATCATTCCAAACAGAAAATAAATGAATTACTGCATAACAGAATATAACAATGCGCAGTAGAGCTTTCTGAAAAAATTATATGCGCAATAATATAAAACGCAATGTAACTATGCGCAGTAGTATCACTTAAACACAAAATATGCGCACAAGTGCAATAAATAATAAAAACATGCGCAGTAGTTTTTTCTGAACACAAGATATGCGCACTAGTGCAATATCAAATTAAAACATGCGCAGTAGAGTATTTCTAAAAGAAAAATTGTGCATGTAAACATTTCAAAGGGAAAATATGAGTAGTTCTAATTTTTGAATTCAATAACTTGCGCACTCTTACAAGGTAAAGAGAAAAGATAGGCAATAGATCACTACAAACAATAAATTAATGAATTAGTGCATAACTCAATTCAACAATGCGCAATAGAGTCTTTTTAAAATTATATGCGCAATAATATAATACGCAATGTTACTATGCGCAGTAGTATCACTTAAATACAAAATATGTGCACTAGTGCAATAAAAACATGCGCAGTAGTATTTTCTAAACACAACACATGGGCACTAGAAAAATATTAAATTGAAACATGCGCAGTAATGTATTTCAAAAAGAAAAATTGCGCATGAAATAATTTCAAAGTAAAAATATGCGATGTCCTGACTTTTAAATAGACCACTCCAAACAAAAAATAAATGAATTACTGCATAACAGAATATAACAATGCTCAATAGAGTTTTCTAAAAAAAATTACATGCGCAATTACGTTATACGCAATGTAACTATGCGCAATAGTATCTCTTAAATTCAAAATAAGCGCACGAGTGCAATAAACAATAAAAACTTATTACATTGTTGTCAGGTGAGTTTTAAAAAATTCAAGAACAGCGTTAGAGCTTAACACTTGAAAGACGTATACGTGATATATAGTTTGGGGACATGAAAATTAAATTACCGGATTAGGGCTTAAAAAATTATTTGTTTAGTAAATAATTTTTTTAATTTATAAACTATAATGCCCAAAACACCATTATGTCAATTTAGAGCTTTCTTGCATCAAAAATTAAAATTAATGATAAAATTATAGCCAACAGCTAAAAATACATTTTCCAAAAAAACCATTTCTGCCAAAAATGAAAGTTATAAATTTTAAACAGTTTTAGTCCAAACTGCAAAATTTTAAACTAAATAAATTGTTTTCAGAAGGGTTATCGAAAAATTCAAGAACAGCGTTAGAGCCTAACACTTGAAGGACGTAAACGTGATATATAGTTTGAGGACATAAAACTTAAATTACTGGATTAGAGCTTAAAAAATTATTTGTTTAGTAAACAATTTTTTTAATTTATAAACTATAATGCCCAAAACACCATTATGTCAATTTAGAGTTTTCTTGCATCAAACATCAAAATTATTGATAAAATAATAGCCAAAACAAACTAAAAAAAGTAAAATTACATTCTCCAAAAAAATCCATTTCTGACAAAAATAAAAATTATAAATTTTAAAAAGTTTTAGTCCGAACTGCAAAATTTTAAACTAAATAAATTGTTTTTAGAAGGGTTAAAGAAGAATTCAAAAACAGCGTTAGAACCTAACACTTGAAGGACGTAAACGTGATATATAGTTTGAGGACATGAAAATTAAATTACCGGATTAGGGCTGAAAAAATTATTTGTTTTGTAAATGATTTTTTTAATTTATAAACTATAATGCCCAAAACACCATTATGTCAATTTAGAGCTTTCTTGCATCAAACATAAAAATTAATGATAAAATTAAAGCCAAAAACTAACATTACATTCTCCAAAAAATCCATTTCTGCCAGAAATAAAAATTATAAATTTTAAAAAGTTTTGTTCCTAACTGCAAAATTTTAAACTAAATAAATGGTTTTAGAAGGGTTATCGAAAAATTCAAGAACAGCGTTAGACCCTAACACTTAAAGGACGTATACTTGATATATTGTTTGGGGACATCAAACTTAAATTACCGGATTAGAGTTTAAAAATTATTTGTTTAGCAAATAATTTTTTCAATTTATAAACTATAATGTCTAAAACACCATTATGTCAATTTAGTGCTTTCTTCCATCAAACATCAAAATTATTGATAAAATTATAGACAAAAAGAAATAACTAAAGTTACTTTTTCCAAAAAAATCCATTTCTGCCAAAAATTATAAATTTTAAAAAGTTATGGTCCGAACTGCAAAATTTTACATTAAATAAATTGTTATCAGAAGGGTTATCAAAAAATTCAAGAACAGCGTTAGACCCTAACACTTGAAAGACGTATACGTGATATATAGTTTGGGGACATGAAAATTAAATTACCGGATTAGGGCTTAAAAAATTATTTGTTTAGTAAATAATTTTTTTAATTTATAAACTATAATGCCCAAAACACCATTATGTCAATTTAGAGCTTTCTTGCATCAAAAATTAAAATTAATGATAAAATTATAGCCAACAGCTAAAAATACATTTTCCAAAAAAACCATTTCTGCCAAAAATAAAAGTTATAAATTTTAAACAGTTTTAGTCCGAACTGCAAAATTTTAAACTAAATAAATTGTTTTCAGAAGGGTTATCGAAAAATTCAAGAACAGCGTTAGAGCCTAACACTTGAAGGACGTAAACGTGATATATAGTTTGAGGACATAAAACTTAAATTACTGGATTAGAGCTTAAAAAATTATTTGTTTAGTAAACAATTTTTTTAATTTATAAACTATAATGCCCAAAACACCATTATGTCAATTTAGAGTTTTCTTGCATCAAACATCAAAATTATTGATAAAATAATAGCCAAAACAAACTAAAAAAACATTCTCCAAAAAATCCATTTCTGACAAAAATGTAAATTATAAATTTTAAAAAGTTTTGGTCCGAACTGCAAAATTTTAAACTGAATAAATTGTTTTCAGAAGGGTTATCGAAAAATTCAAGAACAGCGTTAGAGCCTAACACTTGAAGGACGTATACGTGATACATAGTTTAAGGACATGAAACTTTAATTACCGGATTAGAGCTTAAAAAATTATTTGTTTTGTAAATAATTTTTTTAATTTATAAACTATAATGTCCAAAACACCATTATGTCAATTTAGAGCTTTCTTGCATCAAACATCAAAATTAATGATAAAATTATAGCCAAAACAAACTAAAAATACATTCTCCAAAAAATCCATTTCTGCTAAAAATGAAAATTATAAATTTTAAAAAGTTTTGGTCCGAACTGCAAAATTTTAAACTACATAAATTGTTTTCAGAAAGGTTATCGAAAAATTCAAGAACAGCGTTAGAGCCTAAAACTTGAAGGACGTATACATAATATACTGTTTGAGGACATGAAACTGTAATTACCGGCTTAGAGCTTAAAAAATTATTTGTTTTGTAAATAATTTTTTTAATTTATAAACTATAATGTTCAAAACACCATTATGTCAATTTAGAGCTTTCTTGCATTAAACATCAAAATTAATGATAAAATTATAGCCAAAAACTAAAAATCCATTTCTGCCAAAAAGGAAAATTATAAATTTTAAAAAGTTTTGGTCCGAACTGCAAAATTTAAACTAAATAAATTGTTTTCAGAAGGGTTATCGAAAAATTCAAGAACAGCGTTAGAGCCTAACACTTGAAGGACGTATACGTGATATATAGTTTGGGGACATAAAACTGTAATTACCGGATAAGAGCTTAAAAAATTATTTGTTTTGTAAATAATTTTTTTAAATTTATAAACTATAATGCCCAAAACACCATTATGTCAATTTAGAGCTTTTTTACATCAAACATAAAAATTAATGATAAAATTAAAGCCAAAAACTAAAAATACATTTTCCAAAAAATCCATTTCTGACAAAAATGAAAATTATAAATTTTAAAAAGTTTTGGTCCTAACTGTAAAATTTTAAACTAAATAAATTGTTTTTAGAAGGGTTATAAAGAATTCAAGAACAGCGATAGAGCCTAACACTTAAATGACATATACGTAATATATAGTTTGAGGACATGAAAATTAAATTACCGGATAAGAGCTTAAAAATTATTTGTTTTGTAAATAATTTTTTTAATTTATAAACTATAATGCCCAAAACACCATTATGTCAATTTAGAGCTTTCTTTCATTAAACATAAAAATTAATGATAAAATTATAGCAAAAAACTAAGATTACATTCTCCAAAAATATCTATTTCTGCCAAAAATGAAAATTATAAATTTTAAAAAGTTTTGGTCCGAACTGCAAAATTTTAAACTAAATAATTTGATTTCAGAAGTGTTATCGAAAAATTCAAAAAGAGCGTTAGAGCCTAACACTTGAAGGACGTATACGTGATATATAATTTGGGGACATGAAACTGTAATTACCGGATTAAAGCTTAAAAAATATTTTGTATTGTAAATAATTTTTTTAATTTATAAACTATAATGCCAAAAACACCATTATGTCAATTTAGAGCTTTTTTGCATTAAACATAAAAATTAATGATAAAATTAAAGCCAAAAACTAAAAATACATTTTCCAAAAAATCCATTTCTGACAAAAATGAAAATTATAAATTTTAAAAAGTTTTGGTCCTAACTGTAAAATTTTAAACTAAATAAATTGTTTTCAGAAGGGTTAAAGAAGAATTCAAGAACAGCGATAGAGCCTAACACTTAAATGACATATACGTAATATATAGTTTGAGGACATGAAAATTAAATTACCGGATTAGGGCTGAAAAAATTATTTGTTGAGTAAATAATTTTTTCAATTTATAAACTATAATGCCCAAAACACCATTATGTCAATTAAGAGCTTTCTTGCATCAAACATCAAAATTAATGATAAAATTACAGCCAAAAACTAAAAATACATTCTCCAAAAAATCCATTTCTGCCAAAAATGTAAATTATAAATTTTAAAAAGTTTTGGTCCGAACTGCAAAATTTTAAACTAAATAAATTGTTTTTAGAAGAATTATCAAAAAATTCAAGGACAGCGTAAGACCCTAACACTTGAAGGACGTATACGTGATACATAGTTGAAGGACATGAAACTTTAATTACCGGATTAGAGCTTAAAAAATTATTTGTTTAGTAAATAATTTTTTTTTAATTTTTAAACTATAATGCCCAAAACACCATTATGTCAATTTAGAGTTTTCTTGCATCAAACATCAAAATTATTCATAAAATTAAAGCCAAAAACTAAAAATACATTCTCCAAAAAATCCATTTCTGACAAAAATATAAAAATTATAAATTTTAAAAAGTTTTGGTCCGAACTGCAAAATTTTAAACTAAATAAATTGTTTTCAGAAGAGTAATCGAACAATTCAAGAACAGCGTTAGAGCCTAACACTTGAAGGACGTAAACGTGATATATAGTTTGAGGACATGAAACTTAAATTACTGGATTAGAGCTTAAAAAATTATTTGTTTAGTAAACAATTTTTTCAATTTATAAACTATAATGCCCAAAACACCATTATGTCAATTTAGAGTTTTCTTGCATCAAACATCAAAATTATTGATAAAATTATAGCCAAAACAAACTAAAAAAAGTAAAATTACATTCTCCAAAAAAATCAATTTCTGACAAAAATAAAAATTATAAATTTTAAAAAGTTTTAGTCCGAACTGCAAAATTTTAAACTAAATAAATTGTTTTTAGAAGGGTTAAAGAAGAATTCAAAAACAGCGTTAGAGCCTAACACTTGAAGGACGTAAACGTGATATATAGTTTGAGGACATGAAAATTAAATTACCGGATTAGGGCTGAAAAAATTATTTGTTTTGTAAATGATTTTTTTAATTTTTAAACTATAATGCCCAAAACACCATTATGTCAATTTAGAGCTTTCTTGCATTAAACATCAAAATTATTGATAAAATTAAAGCCAAAAACTAACAATACATTCTCCAAAAAATCCATTTCTGCCAAAAATGAAAATTATAAATTTGAAAAAGTTTTGGTCCGAACTGCAAAAATTTTAAACAAAATAATTTGTTTTCAGAAGGGTTATCGAAACATTCAAGAACAGCTTTAGAGCCTAACACTTGAAGGAAGAATACGTGATATATAGTTTGGTGACATGAAACTGTAATTACCGGCTTAGAGCTTAAAAAATTATTTGTTTTGTAAATAATTCTTTTAATTTATAAACTATAATGTCCAAAACACCATTATGTCAATTTAGAGCTTTCTTGCATTAAACATCAAAATTAATGATAAAATTATAGCCAAAAACTAACAATACATTTACCAAAAAATCCATTTCTGCCAAAAATGAAAATTATAAATTTTAAAAAGTTTTGGTCCGAACTGCAAAAATTTTAAACTAAATAATTTGTTTTCAGAAGGGTTATCAAAACATTCAAGAACAGCGTTAGAGCCTAACACTTGAAGGACGTATACGTGATATATAGTTTGGTGACATGAAAATGTAATTACCGGCTTAGAGCTTAAAAAATTATTTGTTTTGTAAATAATTTTTTTAATTTATAAACTATAATGTCCACAACACCATTATGTCAATTTAGAGCTTTCTTGCATCAAACATCAAAATTAATGATAAAATTATAGCCAAAAACTAAAAATACATTTTCCAAAAAATCCATTTTTGCCAAAAATGTAAATTATAAATTTCAAAAAGTTTTGGTCCGAATTGCAAAATCTTAAACTAAATAAATTGTTTTCAAAAGGGTTATCAAAAAATTCAAGAACAGCGTTAGAACCTAACACTTAAAGGACGTAAACGTAATATATAGTTTGGGGACATGAAACTGTAATTACCGGCTTAGAGCTTAAAAAGATATTTGTTTTGTAAATAATTTTTTTAATTTATAAACTATAATGTCCAAAACACCATTATGTCAATTTAGAGCTTTCTTGCATAAAACATCAAAATAATGATAAAATTATAGCCAAAAACTAAAAATACATTCTCCAAAAAATCTATTTCTGCCAAAAATGAAAATTATAAATTTTAAAAAGTTTTGGTCCGAACTGCAAAATTTTAAACTAAATAAATTGTTTTTAGAAGGGTTATCGAAAAATTTAAGGACAGCGTAAGAGCCTAACACTTGAAGGACGTATTCGTGATATATAGTTTGGGGACATGAAACAGTAATTACCGGATTAGAGCTTAAAAAATTATTTGTTTTGTAAATAATTTTTTTAATTTATAAACTATAATGTTCAAAACACCATTATGTCAATTTAGAGCTTTCTTGCATTAAACATCAAAATTAATGATAAAATTATAGCCAAAAACTAAAAATACATTTTCCAAAAAATCCATTTTTGCCAAAAATGTAAATTATAAATTTTAAAAAGTTTTGGTCCGAACTGCAAAATCTTAAACTAAATAAATTGTTTTCAGAAGGGTTATCAAAAAATTCAAGAACAGCGTTAGAGCCTAACACTTGAAGGACGTAAACGTAATATATAGTTTGGGGACATGAAACTGTAATTACCAACTTAGAGCTTAAAAAGATATTTGTTTTGTAAATAATTTTTTAATTTATCAACTATAATGTCCAAAACACCATTATGTCAATTTAGAGCTTTCTTGCATCAAACATCAAAATTATTGATAAAATTAAAGCCAAAAACTAACAATACATTCTCCAAAAAATCCATTTCTGCCAAAAATGAAAATTATAAATTTTAAAAAGTTTTGGTCCGAACTGCAAAAATTTTAAACAAAATAATTTGTTTTCAGAAGGGTTATCGAAACATTCAAGAACAGCGTTAGAGCCTAACACTTGAAGGAAGAATACGTGATATATAGTTTGGTGACATGAAACTGTAATTACCGGCTTAGAGCTTAAAAAATTATTTGTTTTGTAAATAATTTTTTTAATTTATAAACTATAATGTCCAAAACACCATTATGTCAATTTAGAGCTTTCTTGCATCAAACATCAAAATTAATGAATAAATTATAGCTAAAAACTAAAAATACATTCTCCAAAAAATCCATTTCAGCCAAAAATGTAAATTATAAATTTTAAAAAGTTTTGGTCCGAACTGCAAAATTTTAAACTAAATAAATTGTTTTCAGAAGGGTTAAAGAAGAATTCAAGAACAGCGTTAAAGCCTAACACTTGAAGGACGTAAACGTGATATATAGTTTGGGGACATGAAACTGTAATTACCGGCTTAGAGCTTAAAAAATTATTTGTTTTGTAAATAATTTTTTTAATTTATAAACTATAATGTCCAAAACACCATTATGTCAATTTAGAGCTTTCTTGCATGAAACATCAAAATAATGATAAAATTATAGCCAAAAACTAAAAATACATTCTCCAAAAAATCCACTTCTGACAAAAATAAAAAATATAAATTTTAAAAAATTTTTGGTTTGAACTGCAAAATTTTAAACTAAATAAATTGTTTTCAGAAGGGTAATCGAAAATTCAAGAACAGCGTTAGAGCCTAACACTTGAAGGACGTATACGTGATACATAGTTTAAGGACATGAAACTTTAATTACCGGATTAGAGCTTAAAAAATAATTTGTTTAGTAAATAATTTTTTTAATTTTTAAACTATAATGCCCAAAACACCATTATGTCAATTTAAAGTTTTCTTGCATCAAACATCAAAATTATTAATAAAATTATAGCCAAAACAAACTAAAAAAACTAAAATTACATTCTCCAAAAAAAATCCATTTCTGACAAAAATAAAAATTATAAATTTTAAAAAGTTTTGGTCCGAACTGCAAAATTTTAAACTAAATAAATTGTTTTCAGAAGGGTTACAGAAGAATTCAAGAACAGCGTAAGAGCCTAACACTTGAAGGACGTAAACGTGATATATAGTTTGAGGACAAGAAAATTAAATTACCGGATTAGGGCTGAAAAAATTATTTGTTTTGTAAATGATTTTTTTAATTTTTAAACTATAATGCCCAAAACACCATTATGTCAAGTTAGAGCTTTCATGCATCAAACATCAAAATTATTGATAAAATTATAGCCAAAACAAACTAAAAAAAGTAAAAATAACATTCTCCAAAAAAATCCATTTCTGACAAAAATAAAAATTATAAATTTTAAAAAGTTTTAGTCCAAACTGCAAAATTTTAAACTAAATAAATTGTTTTTAGAAGGGTTAAAGAAGAATTCAAGAACAGCGTTAGAGCCTAACACTTGAAGGACGTATACGTGATATATAGTTTGAGGACAAGAAAATTAAATTACCGGATTAGGGCTGAAAAAATTATTTGTTTTGTAAATGTTTTTTTTAATTTTTAAACTATAATGCCCAAAACACCATTATGTCAATTTAGAGCTTTCTTGCATTAAACATCAAAATTATTGATAAAATTAAAGCCAAAAACTAACAATACATTCTCCAAAAAATCCATTTCTGCCAAAAATGAAAATTATAAATTTTAAAAAGTTTTGCTCCGAACTGCAAAAATTTTAAACAAAATAATTTGTTTTCAGAAGGGTTATCGAAACATTCAAGAACAGCTTTAGAGCCTAACACTTGAAGGAAGAATACGTGATATATAGTTTGGTGACATGAAACTGTAATTACCGGCTTAGAGCTTAAAAAATTATTTGTTTTGTAAATAATTCTTTTAATTTATAAACTATAATGTCCAAAACACCATTATGTCAATTTAGAGCTTTCTTGCATTAAACATCAAAATTAATGATAAAATTATAGCCAAAAACTAACAATACATTTACCAAAAAATCCATTTCTGCCAAAAATGAAAATTATAAATTTTAAAAAGTTTTGGTCCGAACTGCAAAAATTTTAAACTAAATAATTTGTTTTCAGAAGGGTTATCAAAACATTCAAGAACAGCGTTAGAGCCTAACACTTGAAGGACGTATACGTGATATATAGTTTGGTGACATGAAAATGTAATTACCGGCTTAGAGCTTAAAAAATTATTTGTTTTGTAAATAATTTTTTTAATTTATAAACTATAATGTCCAAAACACCATTATGTCAATTTAGAGCTTTCTTGCATCAAACATCAAAATTAATGATAAAATTATAGCCAAAAACTAAAAATACATTTTCCAAAAAATCCATTTTTGCCAAAAATGTAAATTATAAATTTCAAAAAGTTTTGGTCCGAATTGCAAAATCTTAAACTAAATAAATTGTTTTCAAAAGGGTTATCAAAAAATTCAAGAACAGCGTTAGAACCTAACACTTAAAGGACGTAAACGTAATATATAGTTTGGGGACATGAAACTGTAATTACCGGCTTAGAGCTTAAAAAGATATTTGTTTTGTAAATAATTTTTTTAATTTATAAACTATAATGTCCAAAACACCATTATGTCAATTTAGAGCTTTCTTGCATAAAACATCAAAATAATGATAAAATTATAGCCAAAAACTAAAAATACATTCTCCAAAAAATCTATTTCTGCCAAAAATGAAAATTATAAATTTTAAAAAGTTTTGGTCCGAACTGCAAAATTTTAAACTAAATAAATTGTTTTTAGAAGGGTTATCGAAAAATTTAAGGACAGCGTAAGAGCCTAACACTTGAAGGACGTATTCGTGATATATAGTTTGGGGACATGAAACAGTAATTACCGGATTAGAGCTTAAAAAATTATTTGTTTTGTAAATAATTTTTTTAATTTATAAACTATAATGTTCAAAACACCATTATGTCAATTTAGAGCTTTCTTGCATTAAACATCAAAATTAATGATAAAATTATAGCCAAAAACTAAAAATACATTTTCCAAAAAATCCATTTTTGCCAAAAATGTAAATTATAAATTTTAAAAAGTTTTGGTCCGAACTGCAAAATCTTAAACTAAATAAATTGTTTTCAGAAGGGTTATCAAAAAATTCAAGAACAGCGTTAGAGCCTAACACTTGAAGGACGTAAACGTAATATATAGTTTGGGGACATGAAACTGTAATTACCAACTTAGAGCTTAAAAAGATATTTGTTTTGTAAATAATTTTTTAATTTATCAACTATAATGTCCAAAACACCATTATGTCAATTTAGAGCTTTCTTGCATCAAACATCAAAATTATTGATAAAATTAAAGCCAAAAACTAACAATACATTCTCCAAAAAATCCATTTCTGCCAAAAATGAAAATTATAAATTTTAAAAAGTTTTGGTCCGAACTGCAAAAATTTTAAACAAAATAATTTGTTTTCAGAAGGGTTATCGAAACATTCAAGAACAGCGTTAGAGCCTAACACTTGAAGGAAGAATACGTGATATATAGTTTGGTGACATGAAACTGTAATTACCGGCTTAGAGCTTAAAAAATTATTTGTTTTGTAAATAATTTTTTTAATTTATAAACTATAATGTCCAAAACACCATTATGTCAATTTAGAGCTTTCTTGCATCAAACATCAAAATTAATGAATAAATTATAGCTAAAAACTAAAAATACATTCTCCAAAAAATCCATTTCAGCCAAAAATGTAAATTATAAATTTTAAAAAGTTTTGGTCCGAACTGCAAAATTTTAAACTAAATAAATTGTTTTCAGAAGGGTTAAAGAAGAATTCAAGAACAGCGTTAAAGCCTAACACTTGAAGGACGTAAACGTGATATATAGTTTGGGGACATGAAACTGTAATTACCGGCTTAGAGCTTAAAAATTATTTGTTTTGTAAATAATTTTTTTAATTTATAAACTATAATGTCCAAAACACCATTATGTCAATTTAGAGCTTTCTTGCATGAAACATCAAAATAATGATAAAATTATAGCCAAAAACTAAAAATACATTCTCCAAAAAATCCACTTCTGACAAAAATAAAAAATATAAATTTTAAAAAATTTTTGGTTTGAACTGCAAAATTTTAAACTAAATAAATTGTTTTCAGAAGGGTAATCGAAAATTCAAGAACAGCGTTAGAGCCTAACACTTGAAGGACGTATACGTGATACATAGTTTAAGGACATGAAACTTTAATTACCGGATTAGAGCTTAAAAAATAATTTGTTTAGTAAATAATTTTTTTAATTTTTAAACTATAATGCCCAAAACACCATTATGTCAATTTAAAGTTTTCTTGCATCAAACATCAAAATTATTAATAAAATTATAGCCAAAACAAACTAAAAAAACTAAAATTACATTCTCCAAAAAAAATCCATTTCTGACAAAAATAAAAATTATAAATTTTAAAAAGTTTTGGTCCGAACTGCAAAATTTTAAACTAAATAAATTGTTTTCAGAAGGGTTACAGAAGAATTCAAGAACAGCGTAAGAGCCTAACACTTGAAGGACGTAAACGTGATATATAGTTTGAGGACAAGAAAATTAAATTACCGGATTAGGGCTGAAAAAATTATTTGTTTTGTAAATGATTTTTTTAATTTTAAACTATAATGCCCAAAACACCATTATGTCAAGTTAGAGCTTTCATGCATCAAACATCAAAATTATTGATAAAATTATAGCCAAAACAAACTAAAAAAAGTAAAAATAACATTCTCCAAAAAAATCCATTTCTGACAAAAATAAAAATTATAAATTTTAAAAAGTTTTAGTCCGAACTGCAAAATTTTAAACTAAATAAATTGTTTTTAGAAGGGTTAAAGAAGAATTCAAGAACAGCGTTAGAGCCTAACACTTGAAGGACGTATACGTGATATATAGTTTGAGGACAAGAAAATTAAATTACCGGATTAGGGCTGAAAAAATTATTTGTTTTGTAAATGATTTTTTTAATTTTTAAACTATAATGCCCAAAACACCATTATGTCAATTTAGAGCTTTCTTGCATTAAACATCAAAATTATTGATAAAATTAAAGCCAAAAACTAACAATACATTCTCCAAAAAATCCATTTCTGCCAAAAATGAAAATTATAAATTTTAAAAAGTTTTGGTCCGAACTGCAAAAATTTTAAACAAAATAATTTGTTTTCAGAAGGGTTATCGAAACATTCAAGAACAGCTTTAGAGCCTAACACTTGAAGGAAGAATACGTGATATATAGTTTGGTGACATGAAACTGTAATTACCGGCTTAGAGCTTAAAAAATTATTTGTTTTGTAAATAATTCTTTTAATTTATAAACTATAATGTCCAAAACACCATTATGTCAATTTAGAGCTTTCTTGCATTAAACATCAAAATTAATGATAAAATTATAGCCAAAAACTAAAAATACATTTACCAAAAAATCCATTTCTGCCAAAAATGAAAATTATAAATTTTAAAAAGTTTTGGTCCGAACTGCAAAAATTTTAAACTAAATAATTTGTTTTCAGAAGGGTTATCAAAACATTCAAGAACAGCGTTAGAGCCTAACACTTGAAGGACGTATACGTGATATATAGTTTGGTGACATGAAAATGTAATTACCGGCTTAGAGCTTAAAAAATTATTTGTTTTGTAAATAATTTTTTTAATTTATAAACTATAATGTCCAAAACACCATTATGTCAATTTAGAGCTTTCTTGCATCAAACATCAAAATTAATGATAAAATTATAGCCAAAAACTAGAAATACATTTTCCAAAAAATCCATTTTTGCCAAAAATGTAAATTATAAATTTTAAAAAGTTTTGGTCCGAACTGCAAAATCTTAAACTAAATAAATTGTTTTCAGAAAGGTTATCAAAAAATTCAAGAACAGCGTTAGAACCTAACACTTGAAGGACGTAAACGTAATATATAGTTTGGGGACATGAAACTGTAATTACCGGCTTAGAGCTTAAAAAAGATATTTGTTTTGTAAATAATTTTTTTAATTTATAAACTATAATGTCCAAAACACCATTATGTCAATTTAGAGCTTTCTTGCATAAAACATCAAAATTAATGATAAAATTATAGCCAAAAACTAAAAATACATTCTCCAAAAAATCTATTTCTGCCAAAAATGAAAATTATAAATTTTAAAAAGTTTTGGTCCGAACTGCAAAATTTTAAACTAAATAAATTGTTTTTAGAAGGGTTATCGAAAAATTTAAGGACAGCGTTAGATTCTAACACTTGAAGGACGTATTCGTGATATATAGTTTGGGGACATGAAACAGTAATTACCGGATTAGAGCTTAAAAAATTATTTGTTTTGTAAATAATTTTTTTAATTTATAAACTATAATGTTCAAAACACCATTATGTCAATTTAGAGCTTTCTGGCATCAACCATAAAAATTAATGATAAATTATAGCCAAAAACTAAAAATACATTTTCCAAAAAATCCATTTCTGTCAAAAATGAAAATTATAAATTTTAAAAAGTTTTGGTGCGAACTGCAAAAATTTACACTAAATAAATTGTTTTCAGAAGGGTTATCGAAAAATTTAAGAACAGCGTTAGAGCCTAAGACTTGAAGGACGTATACGTGATATATAGTTTGGGGACATGAAACTGTCATTACTGGATTAGAGCATAAAAAATTATTTGTTTAGTAAATAATTTTTTTAATTTATAAACTATAATGCCCAAAACTCCATTATGTCAATTTAGAGTTTTTTGCATTAAACATTAAAAATAATGATAAAATTAAAGCCAAAAACTAAAAATACATTCTCCAAAAAACCCATTTTTGCCAAAAATGTAAATTATAAATTTTAAAAAGTTTTAGTCTGAACTGCAAAATTTCAAACTAAATAATTTGTTTTCAGAAGGGTTATCAAAAAATTCAAGAACAGCGGTAGACCCTAACATTGAATGACGTATACGTGATATTTAGTTTGGGGACATGAAACTGTAATTACCGGATTAGAGCTTAAAAAATTATTTGTTTTGTAAATAATTTTTTTCAATTTATAAACTATAATGCCCAAAACACCATAATGTCAATTTAGAGCTTCCTTGCATCAAACATCAAAATTAATGATTAAATTATACCAAAAAACTAAGATTACATTCTCCAAAAAAATCCATTTCTGCTAAAAATGAAATTTATAAATTTTAAAAAGTTTTGGTGCGAACTGCAAAAATTTACACTAAATAAATTGTTTTCAGAAGGGTTATCGAAAAATTCAAGAACAGCGTTAGAGCCTAAGACTTGAAGGACGTATACGTGATATATAGTTTGGAAACATGAAACTGTAATTACCAGATTAGAGCTTAAAAAATTATTTGTTTAGTAAATAATTTTTTTAATTTATAAACTATAATGCCCAAAACACCATTATGTCAATTTAGAGCGTTCTTCCATTAAACATAAAAATTAATAATAAAATTATAGCCAAAAACTAAGATTACATTCTCCAAAAATATTTATTTCTGCCAAAAATGAAAATTATAAATTTTAAAAAGTTTTGGTGCAAACTGCAAAAATTTACACTAAATAAATTGTTTTCAGAAGGGTTATCGAAAAATTCAAGAACAGCGTTAGAGCCTAAGACTTGAAGGACGTATACGTGATATATAGTTTGGGGACATAAAACTGTAATTACCGGATTAGAGCTTAAAAAATTATTTGTTTAGTAAACAATTTTTTTAATTCATAAACTATAATGCCCAAAAAACCATTATGTCAATTTAGAGCTTTCTGGCATCAACCATAAAAATTAATGATAAATTAAAGCCAAAAACTAAAAATACATTTTCCAAAAAATCCATTTCTGTCAAAAATGAAAATTATAAATTTTAAAAAGTTTTGGTGCGAACTGCAAAAATTTACACTAAATAAATTGTTTTTAGAAGGGTTATCGAAAAATTTAAGAACAGCGTTAGAGCCTAAGACTTGAAGGACGTATACGTGATATATAGTTTGGGGACATGAAACTGTCATTACTGGATTAGAGCATAAAAAATTATTTGTTTAGTAAATAATTTTTTTAATTTATAAACTATAATGCCCAAAACTCCATTATGTCAATTTAGAGTTTTTTGCATTAAACATCAAAAATAATGATAAAATTAAAGCCAAAAACTAAAAATACATTCTCCAAAAAACCCATTTTTGCCAAAAATGTAAATTATAAATTTTAAAAAGTTTTTGTCTGAACTGCAAAATTTCAAACTAAATAATTTGTTTTCAGAAGGGTTATCAAAAAATTCAAGAACAGCGGTAGACCCTAACATTGAATGACGTATACGTGATATTTAGTTTGGGGACATGAAACTGTAATTACCGGATTAGAGCTTAAAAAATTATTTGTTTTGTAAATAATTTTTTCAATTTATAAACTATAATGCCCAAAACACCATAATGTCAATTTAGAGCTTCCTTGCATCAAACATCAAAATTAATGATTAAATTATACCAAAAAACTAAGATTACATTCTCCAAAAATATCCATTTCTGCCAAAAATGAAAATTATAAAATTTAAAAAGTTTTGGTCCAATCTGCAAAATTTTAAACTAAATAATTTGTTTTCAGAAGGGTTATCGAAACATTTAAGAACTGCGTTAGAGCCTAACACTTGAAGGACGTATACGTTATACATAGTTTGGGGACATGAAACTGTAATTACCGGATTAGAGCTTAAAAAATTATTTGTTTTGTAAATAATTTTTTTAATTTATAAACTATAATGCCCAAAACACCATTATGACAATTTAGAGTTTTTTGCATGAAACATCAAAAATAATGATAAAATTAAAGCCAAAAACTAAAAATACATTCTCCAAAAAACCCATTTCTGCCAAAAATGTAAATTATAAATTTTAAAAAGTTTTGGTCTTAACTGCAAAATTTTAAACTAAATAAATTGTTTTCAGAAGGGTTTTTGAAAAATTCAAGAACAGCGTTAGAGCCTAATACTTGAAGGAAGAATACGTGATATATAGTTTGGTGACATGAAACTGTAATTACCGGCTTAGAGCTTAAAAAATTATTTGTTTTGTAAATAATTCTTTTAATTTATAAACTATAATGTCCAAAACACCATTATGTCAATTTAGAGCTTTCTTGCATTAAACATCAAAATTAATGATAAAATTATAGCCAAAAACTAAAAATACATTTACCAAAAAATCCATTTCTGCCAAAAATGAAAATTATAAATTTTAAAAAGTTTTGGTCCGAACTGCAAAAATTTTAAACTAAATAATTTGTTTTCAGAAGGGTTATCAAAACATTCAAGAACAGCGTTAGAGCCTAACACTTGAAGGACGTATACGTGATATATAGTTTGGTGACATGAAAATGTAATTACCGGCTTAGAGCTTAAAAAATTATTTGTTTTGTAAATAATTTTTTTAATTTATAAACTATAATGTCCAAAACACCATTATGTCAATTTAGAGCTTTCTTGCATCAAACATCAAAATTATTGATAAAATTATAGCCAAAACAAACTAAAAAAAGTAAAATTACATTCTCCAAAAAAAATCCATTTCTGACAAAAATAAAAATTATAAATTTTAAAAAGTTTTAGTCCGAACTGCAAAATTTTAAACTAAATAAATTGTTTTTAGAAGGGTTAATGAAGAATTCAAGAACAGCGTTAGAGCCTAACACTTGAAGGACGTATACGTGATATATAGTTTGAGGACAAGAAAATTAAATTACCGGATTAGGGCTGAAAAAATTATTTGTTTTGTAAATGATTTTTTTAATTTTTAAACTATAATGCCCAAAACACCATTATGTCAATTTAGAGCTTTCTTGCATTAAACATCAAAATTATTGATAAAATTAAAGCCAAAAACTAACAATACATTCTCCAAAAAATCCATTTCTGCCAAAAATGAAAATTATAAATTTGAAAAAGTTTTGGTCCGAACTGCAAAAATTTTAAACAAAATAATTTGTTTTCAGAAGGGTTATCGAAACATTCAAGAACAGCTTTAGAGCCTAACACTTGAAGGAAGAATACGTGATATATAGTTTGGTGACATGAAACTGTAATTACCGGCTTAGAGCTTAAAAAATTATTTGTTTTGTAAATAATTCTTTTAATTTATAAACTATAATGTCCAAAACACCATTATGTCAATTTAGAGCTTTCTTGCATTAAACATCAAAATTAATGATAAAATTATAGCCAAAAACTAACAATACATTTACCAAAAAATCCATTTCTGCCAAAAATGAAAATTATAAATTTTAAAAAGTTTTGGTCCGAACTGCAAAAATTTTAAACTAAATAATTTGTTTTCAGAAGGGTTATCAAAACATTCAAGAACAGCGTTAGAGCCTAACACTTGAAGGACGTATACGTGATATATAGTTTGGTGACATGAAAATGTAATTACCGGCTTAGAGCTTAAAAAATTATTTGTTTTGTAAATAATTTTTTTAATTTATAAACTATAATGTCCAAAACACCATTATGTCAATTTAGAGCTTTCTTGCATCAAACATCAAAATTAATGATAAAATTATAGCCAAAAACTAAAAATACATTTTCCAAAAAATCCATTTTTGCCAAAAATGTAAATTATAAATTTTAAAAAGTTTTGGTCCGAATTGCAAAATCTTAAACTAAATAAATTGTTTTCAAAAGGGTTATCAAAAAATTCAAGAACAGCGTTAGAACCTAACACTTGAAGGAAGAATACGTGATATATAGTTTGGTGACATGAAACTGTAATTACCGGCTTAGAGCTTAAAAAGATATTTGTTTTGTAAATAATTTTTTAATTTATCAACTATAATGTCCAAAACACCATTATGTCAATTTAGAGCTTTCTTGCATCAAACATCAAAATTATTGATAAAATTAAAGCCAAAAACTAACAATACATTCTCCAAAAAATCCATTTCTGCCAAAAATGAAAATTATAAATTTTAAAAAGTTTTGGTCCGAACTGCAAAAATTTTAAACAAAATAATTTGTTTTCAGAAGGGTTATCGAAACATTCAAGAACAGCGTTAGAGCCTAACACTTGAAGGAAGAATACGTGATATATAGTTTGGTGACATGAAACTGTAATTACCGGCTTAGAGCTTAAAAAATTATTTGTTTTGTAAATAATTTTTTTAATTTATAAACTATAATGTCCAAAACACCATTATGTCAATTTAGAGCTTTCTTGCATCAAACATCAAAATTAATGAATAAATTATAGCTAAAAACTAAAAATACATTTTCCAAAAAATCCATTTTTGCCAAAAATGTAAATTATAAATTTTAAAAAGTTTTGGTCCGAACTGCAAAATCTTAAACTAAATAAATTGTTTTCAGAAAGGTTATCAAAAAATTCAAGAACAGCGTTAGAACCTAACACTTGAAGGACGTAAACGTAATATATAGTTTGGGGACATGAAACTGTAATTACCGGATTAGAGCTTAAAAAATTATTTGTTTTGTAAATAATTTTTTTAATTTATAAACTATAATGCCCAAAACACCATTATGTCAATTTAGAGCTTTTTTGCATCAAACATCAAAATTAATGATTAAATTATACCAAAAAACTAAGATTACATTCTCCAAAAATATCCATTTCTGCCAAAAATGAAAATTATAAAATTTAAAAAGTTTTGGTCCAATCTGCAAAATTTTAAACTAAATAATTTGTTTTCAGAAGGGTTATCGAAACATTTAAGAACTGCGTTAGAGCCTAACACTTGAAGGACGTATACGTTATATATAGTTTGGGGACATGAAACTGTAATTACCGGATTAGAGCTTAAAAAATTATTTGTTTAGTAAACAATTTTTTTAATTCATAAACTATAATGCCCAAAAAACCATTATGTCAATTTAGAGCTTTCTGGCATCAACCATAAAAATTAATGATAAATTAAAGCCAAAAACTAAAAATACATTTTCCAAAAAATCCATTTCTGTCAAAAATGAAAATTATAAATTTTAAAAAGTTTTGGTGCGAACTGCAAAAATTTACACTAAATAAATTGTTTTCAGAAGGGTTATCGAAAAATTCAAGAACAGCGTTAGAGCCTAAGACTTGAAGGACGTATACGTGATATATAGTTTGGGGACATAAAACTGTAATTACCGGATTAGAGCTTAAAAAATTATTTGTTTAGTAAACAATTTTTTTAATTCATAAACTATAATGCCCAAAAAACCATTATGTCAATTTAGAGCTTTCTGGCATCAACCATAAAAATTAATGATAAATTAAAGCCAAAAACTAAAAATACATTTTCCAAAAAATCCATTTCTGTCAAAAATGAAAATTATAAATTTTAAAAAGTTTTGGTGCGAACTGCAAAAATTTACACTAAATAAATTGTTTTTAGAAGGGTTATCGAAAAATTTAAGAACAGCGTTAGAGCCTAAGACTTGAAGGACGTATACGTGATATATAGTTTGGGGACATGAAACTGTCATTACTGGATTAGAGCATAAAAAATTATTTGTTTAGTAAATAATTTTTTTAATTTATAAACTATAATGCCCAAAACTCCATTATGTCAATTTAGAGTTTTTTGCATTAAACATCAAAAATAATGATAAAATTAAAGCCAAAAACTAAAAATACATTCTCCAAAAAACCCATTTTTGCCAAAAATGTAAATTATAAATTTTAAAAAGTTTTTGTCTGAACTGCAAAATTTCAAACTAAATAATTTGTTTTCAGAAGGGTTATCAAAAAATTCAAGAACAGCGGTAGACCCTAACATTGAATGACGTATACGTGATATTTAGTTTGGGGACATGAAACTGTAATTACCGGATTAGAGCTTAAAAAATTATTTGTTTTGTAAATAATTTTTTCAATTTATAAACTATAATGCCCAAAACACCATAATGTCAATTTAGAGCTTCCTTGCATCAAACATCAAAATTAATGATTAAATTATACCAAAAAACTAAGATTACATTCTCCAAAAATATCCATTTCTGCCAAAAATGAAAATTATAAAATTTAAAAAGTTTTGGTCCAATCTGCAAAATTTTAAACTAAATAATTTGTTTTCAGAAGGGTTATCGAAACATTTAAGAACTGCGTTAGAGCCTAACACTTGAAGGACGTATACGTTATACATAGTTTGGGGACATGAAACTGTAATTACCGGATTAGAGCTTAAAAAATTATTTGTTTTGTAAATAATTTTTTTAATTTATAAACTATAATGCCCAAAACACCATTATGACAATTTAGAGTTTTTTGCATGAAACATCAAAAATAATGATAAAATTAAAGCCAAAAACTAAAAATACATTCTCCAAAAAACCCATTTCTGCCAAAAATGTAAATTATAAATTTTAAAAAGTTTTGGTCTTAACTGCAAAATTTTAAACTAAATAAATTGTTTTCAGAAGGGTTTTTGAAAAATTCAAGAACAGCGTTAGAGCCTAATACTTGAAGGAAGAATACGTGATATATAGTTTGGTGACATGAAACTGTAATTACCGGCTTAGAGCTTAAAAAATTATTTGTTTTGTAAATAATTCTTTTAATTTATAAACTATAATGTCCAAAACACCATTATGTCAATTTAGAGCTTTCTTGCATTAAACATCAAAATTAATGATAAAATTATAGCCAAAAACTAAAAATACATTTACCAAAAAATCCATTTCTGCCAAAAATGAAAATTATAAATTTTAAAAAGTTTTGGTCCGAACTGCAAAAATTTTAAACTAAATAATTTGTTTTCAGAAGGGTTATCAAAACATTCAAGAACAGCGTTAGAGCCTAACACTTGAAGGACGTATACGTGATATATAGTTTGGTGACATGAAAATGTAATTACCGGCTTAGAGCTTAAAAAATTATTTGTTTTGTAAATAATTTTTTTAATTTATAAACTATAATGTCCAAAACACCATTATGTCAATTTAGAGCTTTCTTGCATCAAACATCAAAATTATTGATAAAATTATAGCCAAAACAAACTAAAAAAAGTAAAATTACATTCTCCAAAAAAATCCATTTCTGACAAAAATAAAAATTATAAATTTTAAAAAGTTTTAGTCCGAACTGCAAAATTTTAAACTAAATAAATTGTTTTTAGAAGGGTTAATGAAGAATTCAAGAACAGCGTTAGAGCCTAACACTTGAAGGACGTATACGTGATATATAGTTTGAGGACAAGAAAATTAAATTACCGGATTAGGGCTGAAAAAATTATTTGTTTTGTAAATGATTTTTTTAATTTTTAAACTATAATGCCCAAAACACCATTATGTCAATTTAGAGCTTTCTTGCATTAAACATCAAAATTATTGATAAAATTAAAGCCAAAAACTAACAATACATTCTCCAAAAAATCCATTTCTGCCAAAAATGAAAATTATAAATTTGAAAAAGTTTTGGTCCGAACTGCAAAAATTTTAAACAAAATAATTTGTTTTCAGAAGGGTTATCGAAACATTCAAGAACAGCTTTAGAGCCTAACACTTGAAGGAAGAATACGTGATATATAGTTTGGTGACATGAAACTGTAATTACCGGCTTAGAGCTTAAAAAATTATTTGTTTTGTAAATAATTCTTTTAATTTATAAACTATAATGTCCAAAACACCATTATGTCAATTTAGAGCTTTCTTGCATTAAACATCAAAATTAATGATAAAATTATAGCCAAAAACTAACAATACATTTACCAAAAAATCCATTTCTGCCAAAAATGAAAATTATAAATTTTAAAAAGTTTTGGTCCGAACTGCAAAAATTTTAAACTAAATAATTTGTTTTCAGAAGGGTTATCAAAACATTCAAGAACAGCGTTAGAGCCTAACACTTGAAGGACGTATACGTGATATATAGTTTGGTGACATGAAAATGTAATTACCGGCTTAGAGCTTAAAAAATTATTTGTTTTGTAAATAATTTTTTTAATTTATAAACTATAATGTCCAAAACACCATTATGTCAATTTAGAGCTTTCTTGCATCAAACATCAAAATTAATGATAAAATTATAGCCAAAAACTAAAAATACATTTTCCAAAAAATCCATTTTTGCCAAAAATGTAAATTATAAATTTCAAAAAGTTTTGGTCCGAATTGCAAAATCTTAAACTAAATAAATTGTTTTCAAAAGGGTTATCAAAAAATTCAAGAACAGCGTTAGAACCTAACACTTGAAGGAAGAATACGTGATATATAGTTTGGTGACATGAAACTGTAATTACCGGCTTAGAGCTTAAAAAGATATTTGTTTTGTAAATAATTTTTTAATTTATCAACTATAATGTCCAAAACACCATTATGTCAATTTAGAGCTTTCTTGCATCAAACATCAAAATTATTGATAAAATTAAAGCCAAAAACTAACAATACATTCTCCAAAAAATCCATTTCTGCCAAAAATGAAAATTATAAATTTTAAAAAGTTTTGGTCCGAACTGCAAAAATTTTAAACAAAATAATTTGTTTTCAGAAGGGTTATCGAAACATTCAAGAACAGCGTTAGAGCCTAACACTTGAAGGAAGAATACGTGATATATAGTTTGGTGACATGAAACTGTAATTACCGGCTTAGAGCTTAAAAAATTATTTGTTTTGTAAATAATTTTTTTAATTTATAAACTATAATGTCCAAAACACCATTATGTCAATTTAGAGCTTTCTTGCATCAAACATCAAAATTAATGAATAAATTATAGCTAAAAACTAAAAATACATTTTCCAAAAAATCCATTTTTGCCAAAAATGTAAATTATAAATTTTAAAAAGTTTTGGTCCGAACTGCAAAATCTTAAACTAAATAAATTGTTTTCAGAAAGGTTATCAAAAAATTCAAGAACAGCGTTAGAACCTAACACTTGAAGGACGTAAACGTAATATATAGTTTGGGGACATGAAACTGTAATTACCGGATTAGAGCTTAAAAAATTATTTGTTTTGTAAATAATTTTTTTAATTTATAAACTATAATGCCCAAAACACCATTATGTCAATTTAGAGCTTTTTTGCATCAAACATCAAAATTAATGATTAAATTATACCAAAAAACTAAGATTACATTCTCCAAAAATATCCATTTCTGCCAAAAATGAAAATTATAAATTTTAAAAAGTTTTGGTCCAATCTGCAAAATTTTAAACTAAATAATTTGTTTTCAGAAGGGTTATCGAAACATTTAAGAACTGCGTTAGAGCCTAACACTTGAAGGACGTATACGTTATATATAGTTTGGGGACATGAAACTGTAATTACCGGATTAGAGCTTAAAAAATTATTTGTTTTGTAAATAATTTTTTTAATTTATAAACTATAATGCCCAAAACACCATTATGACAATTTAGAGTTTTTTGCATGAAACATCAAAAATAATGATAAAATTAAAGCCAAAAACTAAAAATACATTCTCCAAAAAACCCATTTCTGCCAAAAATGTAAATTATAAATTTTAAAAAGTTTTGGTCTTAACTGCAAAATTTTAAACTAAATAAATTGTTTTCAGAAGGGTTTTTGAAAAATTCAAGAACAGCGTTAGAGCCTAATACTTGAAGGACGTATACGTGATATATAGTTTGGGGACATGAAACTGTAATTACCGGATTAGAGCTTAAAAAATTATTTGTTTAGTAAATAATTTTTTTAATTTATAAACTATAATGCCTAAAAAACCATGTTGTCAATTTAGAGCTTTCTTGCATCAACCATAAAAATTAATGATAAAATTAAAGCCAAAAACTAAAAATACATTCTCCAAAAAATCCATTTCTGTCAAAAATGAAAATTATAAATTTTAAAAAGTTTTGGTCCGAACTGCAAAATTTTAAACTAAATAATTTGTTTTCAGAAGGGTTATCGAAAAATCCAAGAAGAGCGTTAGAGCCTAACACTTGAAGACATATACGTAATATATAGTTTGGGGACACGAAACTGTCATTACTGAATTAGAGCTTAAAAAATTATTTGTTTAGTAAATAATTTTTTTAATTTATAAACTATAATGCCCAAAACACCATTAAGTCAATTAAGAGCTTTTTTGCATCAAACGTAAAAATTAATGATAAAATTATATCCAAAAACTAAGATTACATTCTCCAAAAATATCTATTTCTGCCAAAAATGAAAATTATAAAATTTAAAAAGTTTTGGTCCGAACTGCAAAATTTTAAACTAAATAATTTGTTTTCAGAAGGGTTATCGAAAAATCCAAGAAGAGCGTTAGAGCCTAACACTTGAAGGACATATACGTAATATATAGTTTGGGGACATGAAACTGTCATTACTGGATTAGAGCTTAAAAAATTATTTGTTTAGTAAATAATTTTTTTAATTTATAAACTATAATGCCCAAAACACCATTAAGTCAATTTAGAGCTTTTTTGCATCAAACATAAAAATTAATGAAAAAATTAAAGCCAAAAACTAAAAATACATTCTCCAAAAAATCCATTTCTGCTAAAAATGAAAATTATAAATTTTAAAAAGTTTTGGTCCGAACTGCAAAATTTTAAACTAAATTAATTTTTTTCAGAAGGGTTTTTGAAAAATTCAAGAACAGCGTTAGAGCCTTACACTTGAAGGACGTATACGTGATGTATAGTTTGGGGACATGAAACTGTAATTACCGGATTAGAGCTTAAAAAATTATTTGTTTTGTAAATAATTTTTTTAATTTATAAACTATAATGCCCAAAACACCATTATGTCAATTTAGAGCTTTCTTCCATTAAACATAAAAATTAATGATAAAATTATAGCCAAAAACTAAAAATACATTCTCCAAAAAATCCATTTCTGCTAAAAATAAAAATTATAAATTTTAAAAAGTTTTGGTCCGAACTGCAAAATTTTAAACTAAATAATTTGTTTTTAGAAGGGTTATCAAAAAATTCAAGGACAGCGGTAGACCCTAACACTTGAAGGACGTATACGTAATATATAGTTTGGGGACATGAAACTGTAATTACCGGATTAGAGCTTAAAAAATTATTTGTTTTGTAAATAATTTTTTTAATTTATAAACTATAATGCCCAAAACACCATTATGTCAATTTAGAGCTTTTTTGCATCAAACATAAAAATTAATGATAAAATTAAACTTAAAAACTAAAAATACATTCTCCAAAAAATCCATTTCTGCCAAAAATGAAAATTATAAATTTTAAAAAGTTTTGGTCAGAACTGCAAAATTTTAAACTAAATAATTTGTTTTCAGAAGGGTTATCAAAAAATTCAAGGACAGCGGTAGACCCTAACACTAGAAGGACGTATACGTGATATATAGTTTGGGGACATGAAACTGTAATTACCGGATTAGAGCTTAAAAAATTATTTGTTTAGTAAATAATTTTTTTAATTTATAAACTATAATGCCCAAAACACCATTATGTCAATTTAGAGCGTTCTTCCATTAAACATAAAAATTAATGATAAAATTATAGCCAAAAACTAAGATTACATTCTCCAAAAATATCCATTTCTGCCAAAAATGAAAATTATAAAATTTAAAAAGTTTTGGTCCGAACTGCAAAATTTTAAACTAAATATTTTGTTTTCAGAAGGGTTATCGAAAAATCCAAGAAGAGCGTTAGAGCCTAACACTTGAAGGACATATACGTAATATATAGTTTGGGGACACGAAACTGTCATTACTGGATTAGAGCTTAAAAAATTATTTGTTTAGTAAATAATTTTTTTAATTTATAAATTATAATGCCCAAAACACCATTATGTCAATTTAGAGCTTTTTTGCATCAAACATAAAAATTAATGATAAAATTAAACTTAAAAACTAAAAATACATTCTCCAAAAAATCCATTTCTGCCAAAAATGAAAATTATAAATTTGAAAAAGTTTTGGTCCGAACTGCAAAAATTTTTAACAAAATAATTTGTTTTCAGAAGGGTTATCGAAACATTCAAGAACAGCTTTAGAGCCTAACACTTGAAGGAAGAATACGTGATATATAGTTTTGTGACATGAAACTGTAGTTACCGGCTTAGAGCTTAAAAAATTATTTGTTTTGTAAATAATTCTTTTAATTTATAAACTATAATGTCCAAAACACCATTATGTCAATTTAGAGCTTTCTTGCATTAAACATCAAAATTAATGATAAAATTATAGCCAAAAACTAAAAATACATTTACCAAAAAATCCATTTCTGACAAAAATGAAAATTATAAATTTTAAAAAGTTTTGGTCCGAACTGCAAAATCTTAAACGAAATAAATTGTTTTCAGAAGGGTTATCAAAAAATTCAAGAACAGCGTTAGAACCTAACACTTGAAGGACGTAAACGTAATATATAGTTTGGGGACATGAAACTGTAATTACCGGCTTAGAGCTTAAAAAGATATTTGTTTTGTAAATAATTTTTTTAATATATAAACTATAATGTCCAAAACACCATTATGTCAATTTAGAGCTTTCTTGCATAAAACATCAAAATTAATGATAAAATTATAGCCAAAAACTAAAAATACATTCTCCAAAAAATCTATTTCTGACAAAAATAAAAAATATAAATTTTAAAAAATTTTTGGTTTGAACTGCAAAATTTTAAACTAAATAAATTGTTTTCAGAAGGGTAATCGAAAAATTCAAGAACAGCGTTAGAGCCTAACACTTGAAGGACGTATACGTGATACATAGTTTAAGGACATGAAACTTTAATTACCGGATTAGAGCTTAAAAAATTATTTGTTTAGTAAATAATTTTTTTAATTTTTAAACTATAATGCCCAAAACACCATTATGTCAATTTAAAGTTTTCTTGCATCAAACATAAAAATTGAT
>CM065476.1:26228308-26344345 GCA_032872505.1 Leptopilina syphax
TTATCGAAAAATCCAAGAAGAGCGTTAGAGCCTAACACTTGAAGACATATACGTAATATATAGTTTGGGGACACGAAACTGGTCATTACTGAATTAGAGCTTAAAAAATTATTTGTTTAGTAAATAATTTTTTTAATTTATAAACTAATAATGCCCAAAACACCATTAAGTCAATTAAAGAGCTTTTTTTGCAATCAAACGTAAAAATTAATGATAAAAATTATATCCAAAAACTAAGATTACATTCTCTCAAAAATATCTATTTCTGCCAAAAATGAAAATTATAAAATTTAAAAAGTTTTGGTCCGAACTGCAAAATTTTAAACTAAATAATTTGTTTTCAGAAGGGTTATCGAAAAAACCAAGAAGAGCGTTAGAGCCTAACACTTGAAGGACATATACGTAATATATAGTTTGGGGACATGAAACTGTCATTACTGGATTAGAGCTTAAAAAATTATTTGTTTAGTAAATAATTTTTTTAATTTATAAACTATAATGCCAAAAACACCATTAAGTCAATTTAGAGCTTTTTTGCATCAAACATAAAAATTAATGAAAAAATTAAAGCCAAAAACTAAAAATACATTCTCCAAAAAATCCATTTCTGCTAAAAATGAAAATTATAAATTTTAAAAAGTTTTGGTCCGAACTGCAAAATTTTAAACTAAATTAATTTTTTTCAGAAGGGTTTTTGAAAAATTCAAGAACAGCGTTAGAGCCTTACACTTGAAGGACGTATACGTGATGTATAGTTTTGGGGACATGAAACTGTAATTACCGGATTAGAGCTTAAAAAATTATTTGTTTGTAAATAATTTTTTTAATTTATAAACTATAATGCCCAAAACACCATTATGTCAATTTAGAGCTTTCTTCCATTAAAACATAAAAATTAATGATAAAATTATAGCCAAAAACTAAAAATACATTCTCCAAAAAATCCATTTCTGCTAAAAAATAAAAATTATAAATTTTAAAAAGTTTTGGTCCGAACTGCAAAATTTTAAACTAAATAATTTGTTTTTAGAAGGGTTATCAAAAAATTCAAGGACAGCGGTAGACCCTAACACTTGAAGGACGTATACGTAATATATAGTTTGGGGACATGAAACTGTAATTACCGGATTAGAGCTTAAAAAATTATTTGTTTTTGTAAAATAATTTTTTTAATTTATAAACTATAATGCCCAAAACACCATTATGTCAATTTTAGAGCTTTTTTGCATCAAACATAAAAATTAATGATAAAATTAAACTTAAAAACTAAAAATACATTCTCCAAAAAATCCATTCTGCCAAAAATGAAAATTATAAATTTTAAAAAGTTTTGGTCAGAACTGCAAAATTTTAAACTAAATAATTTGTTTTCAGAAGGGTTATCAAAAAATTCAAGGACAGCGGTAGACCCTAACACTAGAAGGACGTATACGTGATATATAGTTTGGGACATGAAACTGTAATTACCGGATTAGAGCTTAAAAAATTATTTGTTTAGTAAATAATTTTTTTAATTTATAAACTATAATGCCCAAAACACCATTATGTCAATTTAGAGCGTTCTTCCATTAAACATAAAAATTTAATGATAAAATTATAGCCAAAAACTAAGATTACATTCTCCAAAAATATCCATTTCTGCCAAAAATGAAAATTATAAAATTTAAAAATGGTTTTGGTCCGAACTGCAAAATTTTAAACTAAATATTTTGTTTTCAGAAGGGTTATCGAAAAATCCAAGAAGAGCGTTAGAGCCTAACACTTGAAGGACATATACGTAATATATAGTTTGGGGACACGAAACTGTCATTACTGGATTAGAGCTTAAAAAATTATTTGTTTAGTAAATAATTTTTTTTAAATTTATAAATTATAATGCCCAAAACACCATTATGTCAATTTAGAGCTTTTTTTGCATCAAACATAAAAATTAATGATAAAATTAAACTTAAAAACTAAAAATACATTCTCCAAAAAATCCATTTCTGCCAAAAATGAAAATTATAAATTTGAAAAAGTTTTTGGTCCGAACTGCAAAAATTTTTAACAAAATAATTTGTTTTCAGAAGGGTTATCGAAACATTCAAGAACAGCTTTAGAGCCTAACACTTGAAGGAAGAATACGTGATATATAGTTTTGTGACATGAAACTGTAGTTAACCGGCTTAGAGCTTAAAAAATTATTTGTTTTGTAAATAATTCTTTTTAATTTAATAAACTATAATGTCCAAAACACCATTATGTCAATTTAGAGCTTTCTTGCATTAAAACATCAAAATTAATGATAAAATTATAGCCAAAAAACTAAAAATACATTTACCAAAAAAATCCATTTCTGACAAAAATGAAAATTATAAATTTTAAAAAGTTTTGGTCCGAACTGCAAAATCTTAAACGAAATAAATTGTTTTCAGAAGGGTTATCAAAAAATTCAAGAACAGCGTTAGAACCTAACACTTGAAGGACGTAAACGTAATATATAGTTTGGGGACATGAAACTGTAATTACCGGCTTAGAGCTTAAAAAGATATTTGTTTTGTAAATAATTTTTTTAATATATAAACTATAATGTCCAAAACACCATTATGTCAATTTAGAGCTTTCTTGCATAAAACATCAAAATAATGATAAAATTATAGCCAAAAACTAAAAATACATTCTCCAAAAAATCTATTTCTGACAAAAATAAAAAATATAAATTTTAAAAAATTTTTGGTTTGAACTGCAAAATTTTAAACTAAATAAATTGTTTTCAGAAGGGTAATCGAAAAATTCAAGAACAGCGTTTAGAGCCTAACACTTGAAGGACGTATACGTGATACATAGTTTAAGGACATGAAACTTTAATTACCGGATTAGAGCTTAAAAATTATTTGTTTAGTAAATAATTTTTTTAATTTTTAAACTATAATGCCCAAAACACCATTATGTCAATTTAAAGTTTTCTTGCATCAAACATCAAAATTATTGATAAAATTATAGCCAAAACAAACTAAAAAAAGTAAAATTACATTCTCCAAAAAAATCCATTTCTGACAAAAATAAAAATTATAAATTTTAAAAAGTTTTAGTCCGAACTGCAAAATTTTAAACTAAATAATTGTTTTTTAGAAGGGTTAAAGAAGAATTCAAGAACAGCGTTAGAGCCTAACACTTGAAGGACGTAAACGTGATATATAGTTTGAGGACAAGAAAATTAAATTACCGAATTAGGGCTGAAAAAATTATTTGTTTTGTAAATGATTTTTTTAATTTTTAAAACTATAATGCCCAAAAACACCATTATGTCAAGTTAGAGCTTTCTTGCATCAAACATCAAAATTATTAATAAAATTATAGCCAAAACAAACTAAAAAAAGTAAAATTACATTCTCCAAAAAAAATCCATTTCTGACAAAAATAAAAAATTATAAATTTTAAAAAGTTTTAGTCCGAACTGCAAAATTTTTAAAACTAAATAAATTGTTTTTAGAAGGTTAAAAGAAGAGAATTCAAGAACAGCGTTAAAGCCTAACACTTGAAGGACGTATACGTGATATATAGTTTGAGGACAAGAAAATTAAATTACCGGATTAGGGCTGAAAAAATTATTTGTTTTGTAAATGATTTTTTTAATTTATAAACTATAATGTCCAAAACACCATTATGTCAATTTAGAGCTTTCTTGCATTAAACATCAAAATTAATGATAAAATTATAGCCAAAAACTAAAAATACATTTACCAAAAAAATCCATTTCTGCCAAAAATGAAAATTATAAATTTTAAAAAGTTTTGGTCCGAACTGCAAAATCTTAAACTAAATAAATTGTTTTCAGAAGGGTTATCAAAAAATTCAAGAACAGCGTTAGAGCCTAACACTTGAAGGACGTAAACGTAATATATAGTTTGGGGACATGAAACTGTAATTACCAACTTAGAGCTTAAAAAGATATTTGTTTTGTAAATAATTTTTTTAATTTATCAACTATAATGTCCAAAACACCATTATGTCAATTTAGAGCTTTCTTGCATCAAACATCAAAATTATTGATAAAATTAAAGCCAAAAACTAACAATACATTCTCCAAAAAATCCATTTCTGCCAAAAATGAAAATTATAAATTTTAAAAAGTTTTGGTCCGAACTGCAAAATTTTAAAACTAAATAATTTGTTTTCAGAAGGGTTATCAAAAAATTCAAGGACAGCGGTAGACCCTAACACTTGAAGGACGTATACGTGATATATAGTTTGGGGACATGAAACTGTAATTACCGGATTAGAGCTTAAAAAATATTTTGTATTGTAAATAATTTTTTTAATTTATAAACTATAATGCCAAAAACACCATTATGTCAATTTAGAGCTTTTTTGCATTAAACATAAAAATTAATGATAAAATTAAGGCCAAAAACTAAAAATACATTTTCCAAAAAATCCATTTCTGACAAAAATGAAAATTATAAATTTTAAAAAGTTTTGGTCCTAACTGTAAAATTTTAAACTAAATAAATTGTTTTCAAAGGGTTAAAGAAGAATTCAAGAACAGCGATAGAGCCTAACACTTAAAATGACATATACGTAATATATAGTTTGAGGACATGAAAATTAAATTACCGGATTAGGGCTGAAAAAATTATTTGTTGAGTAAATAATTTTTTCAATTTATAAACTATAATGCCCAAAACACCATTATGTCAATTAAGAGCTTTCTTGCATCAAACATCAAAATTAATGATAAAATTACAGCCAAAAACTAAAAATACATTCTCCAAAAAATCCATTTCTGCCAAAAATGTAAATTATAAATTTTAAAAAGTTTTGGTCCGAACTGCAAAATTTTAAACTAAATAAATTGTTTTCAGAAGAATTATCAAATAATTCAAGGACAGCGTAAGACCCTAACACTTGAAGGACGTATACGTGATACATAGTTGAAGGACATGAAACTTTAATTACCGGATTAGAGCTTAAAAAAATTATTTGTTTAGTAAATAATTTTTTTTTAATTTTTAAACTATAATGCCCAAAACACCATTATGTCAATTTAGAGTTTTCTTGCATCAAACATCAAAATTATTGATAAAATTAAAGCCAAAAACTAAAAATACATTCTCCAAAAAATCCATTTCTGACAAAATATAAAAATTATAAATTTTAAAAAGTTTTGGTCCGAACTGCAAAATTTTAAACTAAATAAATTGTTTTCAGAAGGGTAATCGAAAAATTCAAGAACAGCGTTAAAGCCTAACACTTGAAGGAAGAATACGTGATATATAGTTTGGTGACATGAAACTGTAATTACCGGCTTAGAGCTTAAAAAATTATTTGTTTTGTAAATAATTTTTTTAATTTATAAACTATAATGTCCAAAACACCATTATGTCAATTTAGAGCTTTCTTGCATCAAACATCAAAATTAATGAATAAAATTATAGCTAAAAACTAAAAATACATTCTCCAAAAATTCCATTTCAGCCAAAAATGTAAATTATAAATTTTTAAAAAGTTTTGGTCCGAACTGCAAAATTTTAAACTAAATAAATTGTTTTCAGAAGGGTTAAAGAAGAATTCAAGAACAGCGTTAAAGCCTAACACTTGAAGGACGTAAACGTGATATATAGTTTGGGGACATGAAACTGTAATTACCGGCTTAGAGCTTAAAAAAATTATTTGTTTTGTAAATAATTTTTTTAATTTATAAACTATAATGTCCAAAACACCATTATGTCAATTTAAGAGCTTTCTTGCATGAAACATCAAAATAATGATAAAATTATAGCCAAAAACTAAAAATACATTCTCCAAAAAATCCACTTCTGACAAAAATAAAAAATATAAATTTTAAAAAATTTTGGTTTGAACTGCAAAATTTTAAACTAAATAAATTGTTTTCAGAAGGGTAATCGAAAAATTCAAGAACAGCGTTAGAGCCTAACACTTGAAGGACGTATACGTGATACATAGTTTAAGGACATGAAACTTTAATTACTGGATTAGAGCTTAAAAAATTATTGGTTTTGTAAATAATTTTTTTTTAATTATAAACTATAATGCCCAAAACACCATTATGTCAATTTAGAGCTTTCTTCCATTAAACATAAAAATTAATGATAAAATTATAGCTAAAAACTAAAAATACATTCTCCAAAAAATCCATTTCTGCTAAAAATAAAAATTATAAATTTTAAAAAGTTTTGGTCCAAACTGCAAAATTTTAAAATAAATAAATTGTTTTCAGCAGGGTTTTTGAAAAATTCAAGAACAAGCGTTAGAGCCTAACACTTGAAGGACGTATACGTGATATATAGTTTGGGGACATGAAACTGTAATTACCGGATTAGAGCTTAAAAAATTATTTGTTTAGTAAATAATTTTTTTAATTTATAAACTATAATGCCCAAAACACCATTATGTCAATTTAGAGCTTTTTTTGCATTAAACATAAAAATTAATGATAAAATTAAAGCCAAAAACTAAAAATACATTCTCCAAAAAATCCATTTCTGCTAAAAATAAAAAATTATAAATTTAAAAAAGTTTTGGTCCGAACTGCAAAATTTTAAACTAAATAAATTGTTTTAGAAGGGTTTTTAAAAAATTCAAGAACAGCGTTAGAGCCTAACACTTGAAGGACGTATACGTGATATATAGTTTGGGGACATGAAACTGTAGTTACCGGATTAGAGCTTAATAAATTATTTGTTTAGTAAATAATTTTTTTAATTTATAAACTATAATGCCTAAAAAACCATTTTGTCAATTTAGAGCTTTCTTGCATCAACCATAAAAATTAATGATAAATTAAAGCCAAAAACTAAAAATACATTCTCCAAAAAATCCATTTCTGTCAAAAATGAAAATTATAAATTTTAAAAAGTTTTGGTGCGAACTGCAAAAATTTACACTAAAAAAATTGTTTTCAGAAGGGTTATTGAAAAATTCAAGAACAGCATTAGAGCCTAAGACTTGAAAAACGTATACGTGATATATAGTTTGGGGATATGAAACTGTAATTACCAGATTAGAGCTTAAAAAATTATTTGTTTTGTAAATAATTTTTTTAATTTATAAACTATAATGCCCAAAACACCATTATGTCAATTTAGAGCTTTCTTCCATTAAACATAAAAATTAATGATAAAATTATAGCCAAAAACTAAAAATACATTCTCCAAAAAATCCATTTCTGCTAAAAATGATAATTATAAATTTTAAAAAGTTTTGGTCCGAACTGCAAAATTTTAAACTAAATTAATTTTTTTTCAGAAGGGTTTTTGAAAAATTCAAGAACAGCGTTAGAGCCTTACACTTGAAGGACGTATACGTGATATATAGTTTGGGGACATGAAACTGTAATTACCAGATTAGAGCTTAAAAAATTATTTGTTTTGTAAATAATTTTTTTAATTTATAAACTATAATGCTTAAAACACCATTATGTTAATTTAGAGCTTTCTTGCATCAACCATAAAAATTAATGATAAATTAAAGCTAAAAACTAAAAATACATTCTCCAAAAAATCCATTTCTGCCAAAAATAAAAATTATAAATTTTAAAATTTTTGGTGCGAACTGCAAAAAATTACACTAAATAAATTGTTTTCAAAAGGGTTATCAAAAAATTCAAGAACAGCGTTAGAGCCTAAGACTTGAAGGACGTATACGTTTCATGTTTGGAAACATAAAACTGTAATTACCAGATTAGAGCTTAAAAAATTATTTGTTTTGTAAATAATTTTTTAAATTTATAAACTATAATGCCCAAAACACCATTATGTCAATTTAGAGCTTTCTTCTATTAAACATAAAAATTAATGATAAAAATTATAGCCAAAAACTAAGATTACATTCTCCAAAAATATCTATTTTTGCCAAAAATGAAAATTATAAAATTTAAAAAGTTTTGGTCCGAACTGCAAAATTTTAAACTAAATAATTTGTTTTCAGAAGGGTTATCAAAAAATCCAAGAAGAGCGTTAGAGCCTAACACTTGAAGGACATATACGTAATATATAGTTTGGGGACATGAAACTGTCATTACTGGATTAGAGCTTAAAAAATTATTTGTTTAGTAAATAATTTTTTTAATTTATAAACTATAATGCCCAAAACACCATTATGTCAATTTAGAGCTTTCTTCCATTAAACATAAAAATTAATGATAAAATTATAGCCAAAAACTAAAAATACATTCTCCAAAAAATCCATTTCTGCTAAAAATAAAAATTATAAATTTTAAAAAGTTTTGGTGCGAACTGCAAAAATTTACACTAAATAAATTGTTTTCAGAAGGGTTATCGAAAAATTCAAGAACAGCGTTAGAGCCTAAGACTTGAAGGACGTATACGTGATATATAGTTTGGAAACATGAAACTGTAATTACCAGATTAGAGCATAAAAAATTATTTGTTTAGTAAATAATTTTTTTAATTTATAAACTATAATGCCTAAAAAACCATTTTGTCAATTTAAAGCTTTCTTGCATCAACCATAAAAATTAATGATAAATTAAAGCCAAAAACTAAAAATACATTCTCCAAAAAATCCATTTCTGTCAAAAATGAAAATTATAAATTTTAAAAAGTTTTGGTGCGAACTGCAAAAATTTACACTAAAAAAATTGTTTTCAGAAGGGTTATTGAAAAATTCAAGAACAGCATTAGAGCCTAAGACTTGAAAAACGTATACGTGATATATAGTTTGGGGATATGAAACTGTAATTACCAGATTAGAGCTTAAAAAATTATTTGTTTTGTAAATAATTTTTTTAATTTATAAACTATAATGCCCAAAACACCATTAAGTCAATTTAGAGCTTTTTTGCATCAAACATAAAAATTAATGAAAAAATTAAAGCCAAAAACTAAAAATACATTCTCCAAAAAATCCATTTCTGCTAAAAATGAAAATTATAAATTTTAAAAAGTTTTGGACCGAACTGCAAAATTTTAAACTAAATAATTTGTTTTCAGAAGGGTTATCGAAAAATCCAAGAAGAGCGTTAGAGCTTAACACTTGAAGGACGTATACGTGTTATATAGTTTGGGGACATAAAACTGTAATTACCGGATTAGAGCTTAAAAAATTATTTGTTTTGTAAATAATTCTTTTAATTTATAAACTATAATGTCCAAAACACCATTATGTCAATTTAGAGCTTTCTTGCATCAAACATCAAAATTATTGATAAAATTAAAGCCAAAAACTAACAATACATTCTCCAAAAAATCCATTTCTGCCAAAAATGAAAATTATAAATTTTATAAAGTTTTGGTCCGAACTGCAAAAATTTTAAACAAAATAATTTGTTTTCAGAAGGGTTATCGAAACATTCAAGAACAGCTTTAGAGCCTAACACTTGAAGGAAGAATACGTGATATATAGTTTGGTGACATGAAACTGTAATTACCGGCTTAGAGCTTAAAAAATTATTTGTTTTGTAAATAATTCTTTTAATTTATAAACTATAATGTCCAAAACACCTTTATGTCAATTTAGAGCTTTCTTGCATCAAACATCAAAATTAATGATAAAATTATAGCCAAAAACTAAAAATACATTTTCCAAAAAATCCATTTCTGCCAAAAATGAAAATTATAAATTTTAAAAAGTTTTGGTCCGAACTGCAAAAATTTTAAACTAAATAATTTGTTTTCAGAAGATTTATCAAAACATTCAAGAACAGCGTTAGAGCCTTACACTTGAAGGACGTAAACGTGATATATAGTTTGGTGACATGAAAATGTAATTACCCGCTTAGAGCTTAAAAAATTATTTGTTTTGTAAATAATTTTTTTAATTTATAAACTATAATGTCCAAAACACCATTATGTCAATTTAGAGCTTTCTTGCATCAAACATCAAAATTAATGATAAAATTATAGCCAAAAACTAAAAATACATTTTCCAAAAAATCCATTTCTGCCAAAAATGAAAATTATAAATTTTAAAAAGTTTTGGTCCGAACTGCAAAAATTTTAAACTAAATAAATTGTTTTCAGAAGGGTTATCAAAAAATTCAAGGACAGCGTTAGAGCCTAACACTTGAAGGACGTATACGTGATATATAGTTTGGGGACATGAAACTGTAATTACCGGATTAGAGCTTAAAAAATTATTTGTTTAGTAAACAATTTTTTTAATTTATAAACTATAATGCCCAAAACACCATTATGTCAATTTAGAGCTTTCTTGCATCAATCATAAAAATTAATGATAAATTAAAGCCAAAAACTAAAAATACATTCTCAAAAAAATCCATTTCTGCCAAAAATGAAAATTATAAATTTTAAAAAGTTTTGGTGCGAACTGCAAAAATTTACACTAAATAAATTGTTTTCAGAAGGGTTATCGAAAAATTCAAGAACAGCGTTAGAGCCTTACACTTGAAGGACGTATACGTGATATATAGTTTGGGGACATGAAACTGTAATTACCGGATTAGAGCTTAAAAAATTATATGTTTAGTAAACAAATAAGACTTGAAGGACGTATACGTTTCATGTTTGGAAACATGAAACTGTAATTACCAGATTAGAGCTTAAAAAATTATTTGTTTTGTAAATAATTTTTTTAATTTATAAACTATAATGCCCAAAACACCATTATATCAATTTAGAGCTTTCTTGCATCAATCATAAAAATTAATGATAAATTAAAGCCAAAAACTAAAAATACATTCTCAAAAAAATCCATTTCTGCCAAAAATGAAAATTATAAATTTTAAAAAGTTTTGGTGCGAACTGCAAAAATTTACACTAAATAAATTGTTTTCAGAAGGGTTATCGAAAAATTCAAGAACAGCGTTAGAGCCTAAGACTTGAAAGACGTATACGTGATATATAGTTTGGATACATGAAACTGTAATTACCAGATTAGAGCTTAAAAAATTATTTGTTTAGTAAATAATTTTTTTAATTTATAAACTATAATGCCCAAAACACCATTATGTCAATTTAGAGCTTTCTTTCATTAAACATAAAAATTAATGATAAAATTATAGCCAAAAACTAAGATTACATTCTCCAAAAATATCTATTTCTGCCAAAAATGAAAATTATAAAATTTAAAAAGTTTTGGTCCGAACTGCAAAATTTTAAACTAAATAAATTGTTTTCAGAAAGGTTATCGAAAAATTCAAGGACAGCGTTAAAGCCTAACACTTGAAGGACGTATACGTGATATATAGTTTGGAGACATTAAACTGTAATTACCGGATTAGAGCTTAAAAAATTATTTGTTTAGTAAATAATTTTTTTAATTTAAAAACTATAATGCCCAAACCACCATTATGTCAATTTAGAGCTTTTTTGCATCAAACATAAAAATTAATTATAAAATTAAAGCTAAAAACTAAAAATACATTCTCCAAAAAATCCATTTCTGCTAAAAAAGAAAATTATAAATTTTAAAAAGTTTTGATCCGAACTGCAAAATTTTAAACTAAATAAATTGTTTTCAGAAGGGTTTTTAAAAAATTCAAGAACAGCGTTAGAGCCTTACACTTGAAGGACGTATATGTGATATATAGTTTGGGGACATGAAACTGTAATTACCGGATTAGAGCTTAAAAAATTATTTGTTTAGTAAACAAATAAGACTTAAAGGACGTATACGTTTCATGTTTGGAAACATGAAACTGTAATTACCAGATTAGAGCTTAAAAAATTATTTGTTTTGTAAATAATTTTTTTAATTTATAAACTATAATGCCCAAAACACCATTATGTCAATTTAGAGCTTTTTTGCATCAACCATAAAAATTAATGATAAAATTATAGCCAAAAACTAAAAATACATTCTCCAAAAAATCCATTTCTGCCAAAAATGAAAATTATTAATTTTAAAAAGTTTTGGTCCGAACTGCAAAATTTTAAACTAAATAAATTGTTTTCAGAAGGGTTATCGAAAAATTCAAGGACAGCGTTAGAGCCTAACACTTAAAGGACGTATACGTGATATATAGTTTGGGGACATGAAACTGTAATTACCGAATTAGAGCTTAAAAAATTATTCATTTAGTAAATAATTTTTTTAATTTATAAACTATAATGCCCAAAACACCAGTATGTCAATTTAGAGCTTTCTTCCATTAAAAATAAAAATTAATGATAAAATTATAGACAAAAACTAAGATTACATTCTCCAAAAATATCCATTTCTGCTAAAAAAAAAATTATAAATTTTAAAAAGTTTTGGTCCGAACTGCAAAATTTTAAACTAAATAAATTGTTTTCAGAAGGGTTTTTTAAAAATTCAAGAACAGCTTTAGAGCCTAACACTTGAAGGACGTATACGTGATATATAGTTTGGGGACATGAAACTGTAATTACCGGATTAGAGCTTAAAAAATTATTTGTTTAGTAAACAATTTTTTTAATTTATAAACTATAATGCCTAAAAAACCATTATGTCAATTTAGAGCTTTCTTGCATCAACCATAAAAATTAATGATAAATTAAAGCTAAAAACTAAAAATACATTCTCCAAAAAATCCATTTCTGTCAAAAATGAAAATTATAAATTTTAAAAAGTTTTGGTGCGAACTGCAAAAATTTACACTAAATAAATTGTTTTCAGAAGGGTTATCGAAAAATTCAAGAACAGCATTAGAGCCTAAGACTTGAAAAACGTATACGTGATATATAGTTAGGGGACATGAAACTGTAATTACCAGATTAGAGCTTAAAAAATTATATGTTTAGTAAACAAATAAGACTTGAAGGACGTATACGTTTCATGTTTGGAAACATGAAACTGTAATTACCAGATTAGAGCTTAAAAAATTATTTGTTTTGTAAATAATTTTTTTAATTTATAAACTATAATGCCCAAAACACCATTATGTCAATTTAGAGCTTTTTTGCATCAACCATAAAAATTAATGATAAAATTATAGCCAAAAACTAAAAATACATTCTCCAAAAAATCCATTTCTGCCAAAAATGAAAATTATTAATTTTAAAAAGTTTTGGTCCGAACTGCAAAATTTTAAACTAAATAAATTGTTTTCAGAAGGGTTATCGAAAAATTCAAGGACAGCGTTAGAGCCTAACACTTAAAGGACGTATACGTGATATATAGTTTGGGGACATGAAACTGTAATTACCGAATTAGAGCTTAAAAAATTATTCATTTAGTAAATAATTTTTTTAATTTATAAACTATAATGCCCAAAACATCAGTATGTCAATTTAGAGCTTTCTTCTATTAAAAATAAAAATTAATGATAAAATTATAGACAAAAACTAAGATTACATTCTCCAAAAATATCCATTTCTGCTAAAAAAAAAATTATAAATTTTAAAAAGTTTTGGTCCGAACTGCAAAATTTTAAACTAAATAAATTGTTTTCAGAAGGGTTTTTTAAAAATTCAAGAACAGCTTTAGAGCCTAACACTTGAAGGACGTATACGTGATATATAGTTTGGGGACATGAAACTGTAATTACCGGATTAGAGCTTAAAAAATTATTTGTTTAGTAAACAATTTTTTTAATTTATAAACTATAATGCCTAAAAAACCATTATGTCAATTTAGAGCTTTCTTGCATCAACCATAAAAATTAATGATAAAATTAAACTTAAAAACTAAAAATACATTCTCCAAAAAATCCATTTCTGCCAAAAATGAAAATTATAAATTTTAAAAAGTTTTGGTCTGAACTGCAAAATTTTAAACTAAATAAACTGTTTTCAGAAGGGTTTTTGAAAAATTCAAGAACAGCGTTAGAGCCTAACACTTGAAGGACGTCTACGTGATATATAGTTTGGGGACATGAAACTGTAATTACCGGATTAGAGCTTAAAAAATTATTTGTTTAGTAAATAAATTTTTCAATTTATAAACTATAATGCCCAAAACACCATAATGTCAATTTAGAGCTTTCTTTCTGTAAACATAAAAATTAATGATAAAATTATAGCCAAAAACTAAGATTACATTCTCCAAAAATATCTATTTCTGCCAAAAATGAAAATTATAAATTTTAAAAAGTTTTGGTCCGAACTGCAAAATTTTATTCTAAATAAATTTTTTTTAGAAGGGTTATCGAAAAATTCAAGAACAGCGTTAGAGCCTAACACTTGAAGGACGTATACGTGATATATAGTGTGGGGACATGAAACTGTAATTACCGGATTAGGGCTTAAAAAATTACTTGTTTTGTAAATAATTTTTTTAATTTATAAACTATAATGACCAAAACACCATTATGTCAATTTAGAGCTTTTTTGCATCAAACAAAAATTAATGATAAAATTAATGCCATAAACTAAAAATACATTCTCCAAAAAATCCATTTCTGCCAGATAGTACGTAATCTTGTGTCAAGTTAAAAAATATTAATTTGTTTCCGAGATGCTCGGTCACTTCGTGCATAATTGACAAAAACTGTACCTAATTTATATTTTTTAACTAATTGTAAGAATTTGAAATAAAATTTTTTTTGTTTTATACTTATTATTATATTATTAACCTTTGCGCTCCAGAACGGTCACCAGGGGAAAACAGACAATAAAATGTTGTAAATATACTCGAATTTGCATCAATCAAATCGCGATTTTAAGTTAATTTTTATTTGCAATATGCATAAAAACATTATTAAAATACAGTTTTGTATTAACACTAAATTATATGGAAAAATTTTGATGAATTTTAGTTGTTTTTAGAACATAAAAGTAGACAAGCATTTGGTCACCCCGGGTGACCGTATCGGAGTCCGCGCATACAAAAATCGTTGATAGCGCGAAGGTTAAATAATATTAATAATAATGAATGATCGTTAAATGTAGATAGACGTAAAAAAATTAATGTTTTTTAATAGAATGAATAATTTACATAAATTATTCAACCGAAAAATTTTAGTTCTCAAATTTCATTGAATTTTAAAACATAAATTGTCATATTTTAAACAAATCCTATATAAGAAATCTGCTATTTTTATGATATGATTACGCTTGCTATTGGTCTAGATTCGATGATAACGCTTGGCATTGGCTAAAATTTAATGAAAATGCTTGTTGTTGGTTCTTGCTAATTTTAAGATGATAACGCTCGTCTTTGGTTAGAATTTGATGATAACCCTCGCTTTTGGTTAAAAGTATCGGCGACAACGCTTGCTATTGGTACATTGTTGTGTTAATTTAATTAGATTAGAACATGAATGTTAATTTAAAGTTAGAGAAAAAACATTGAAATACAGTTTAATTAAAAAAAAAGTTTTTGTTTATTTATAAATTTTTTTCATTTTAAATTAAATAATTATCACGAAAATACATCTTTGTGCGCGCGCAGTCATGCTACGCCATTTTTATTCCTTTCTTGGTAGCGTTCGTAGTACTGTCGGGTAAGATTTCTTGTATATATAAAATATATATACTAGGTATTATTACAGTAGTGTTACAGTAATGTCACAGTAATGATACGAAGAAATATCACCGAATTCCATTTAAGAATAATTGTTTTTATCTTTCTTTGCGATAATACTGTCACATTACTGCAATATTGCGGTAATATTACCATGTAATGTAACTGCAATATCTTAAAATATCACATTGGGGTGGACATAGTTAATGTTATTGAAATTTCAATTTGATGTTACATTGGTATATTAATAACATTACATGGAACATTACGGTCACATTACTGTAATGTCGTGTGTTACGAAGGTGATATTTAAGAATACCCTGGATGTTCCCCATTTCTATAAAATTAGGGTATCCCTAGGATATTTGTAGGACGTCCACAAATAACATTATTACATCTAATTTATATCTTAATTTCCAAAGACTAATGAATAATCTGAAGATGTCTACAGAAGATATCTAAAATATTCTACGATATCTGTAGGATATTAGTATTCTTCGCTCTACTTGATATTCGAAATATTTTATGTGAACATTTTCAAGATATTGAAGCATTTGAAAATTACTTAAATGTATTATGGGATTCGTATGATATTTTTAAATGATTTACATATTAAAAAAATTAAACTGTTCATTTAAAGCGTTTTGTTTAAAAGAAGCATAGTCTTTTATAGTTAAAAAACAACGAATAGGCGCGCGTAGCGCGCAAAAGTTGTGCTAGTATTAATGAAATATTATAAAATTTAGTATGCATACGTATGCATCGGGTCTACAGAATGCGATAAAATAGTATCGATGCACAGTGGGGCAAAATGACAAAATTTGGTTCAAATTTACTTCTAGACCACAATTTAAAACCAAATTAAAAAAAAAATTTTCTCTAACGCAGAACAAAATTCTGAAGAGATCTGTGAGAGTCGATTTTTTAATTTTTGTTTTATAAATTTTTAATGTTTATGCAAAGTGTAAAAAAAAATTTTTTTTACATTTTTCGATTTCTTTTGCTCAAAAAAATTCTTGCATACTTAAAATTGTATACATTTAATGTCTGGCGGTGTGTAAGTAGTAAAAAAAAAGTTTTTGCATTTAAAAATTGTTATAAACAAGTTTTATAAACAATTACAGTTTATAGGAAGTTATGTATAAAAATAAATTTTTTAAAAAAGAAATTTGCTTTAGATTATTGTACTTAAACTTTCTTATTGTTAATCTCATATTTTGAAATAATTTATCTTAATTGTTTAAACAATTTTTATAAACAATTGTACTGTAAGGACATTTTTGGGCAGAAATGAATCGAATTTTTTACAAATAATGTTTCATCTAAGCCGTCTAGAGATTTTTTTGTAAAAAAGTCATTTTTCAATTAATGTTATCATTTTTATAAACAAATTATATAAACAATAACATTTTTTTGGAAGTTATGTCTAAAAAAATTTTTTTTAAATTAAATTTCCTTTAGATTATTGCAATTAAACTTTCTTTTTGTTAATCCGATATTTTGAAATAATTTTTCTTATTTGTTTAAACAATTTTTATAAACAATTGTACTGTAAGGACATTTTTGGGCAGAAATGAATCGAATTTTTTACGAATAATGTTTCATCTAAGCCGCCTAGAGATTTTCTTTGTAAAAAAGTCATTTTTAAATTAATGTTATCATTGGTATAAACAAATTATATAAACAATTACAATTTTCGGGAAGTTATGTCTGAAAAAATTTTTTTAAAATGAAATTTGTTTTGGATTATTGCAATTAAACTTTGTTTTCGTTAAAATGATTAATTTCAAAATATAGATTTTCCCTAATGTCCGGAAAATGTGTGAAAATCTATGAATACTCAGGAAAAGTCAAAATAATAAAAATAATCAATTGATGTATTTTCAGAACTAACAGAAGTAATTCAAATTAATTTCTAAATTATTTTTTGGGCTACGAAGAACTGTTGTACGTTTCTTTATTAACCCTTTAACGCCCAAATGGACAAAATTTTGGCATGAAGTTTGAGGACTTATTTCGGTACTTAAAAATCAATAGAAAAATCCACGAATAATTATTTCTTATGTTTTCATATGCACTCTATCGAATGGCGTTAAAAGAAAGTAAAAAATTTATAAACAAAAAAGTTATTAATGTTTTTTATAAAAAAAGTCCGATTTTTTTCCAATTTTTGTTTAATTTTCAATTTTTTCTACTATTAAATAGCGAAAAAATAATTCCAAATGTTACAAATAACGTGACATAGATATATAACCTAGAAGATAGGACTATAGAGATAATTAAAAATTAAAATGGCGGCTCAAAAATGGAGTTTGAAGTTCAAATTTTTTTCAAAATTTGATTCGAAAATACGAAATTGTTAAAAGTGTTTAGATCAGCTTGAAATTTGTTACTTGGGGGTTTTAGGGGTCGCTGATCACGAAACAGAATTCCAATTTTCAAAATTCAAAATGGCGGATCCAATATGGCGGCTAATTTTTTTTAGAAACTAATTAAATTTGCTTGGAACTTGTTACTCGGGGGTTCTTGGGGTCGCTGATTATGAATATGAAATCCAATTTTTAAAAATCAAAATGGCGGATCTAATATGGCCGACAAATTTTTCAAAAATTCATTAGATTAGCTTGAAATTTGTTACTCTGGGGTTTTAGGGGTCGATGATCACGAATATAATATCCAATTTTTAAAATTTAAAATGGGGATCCAATATGGCGGACAATTTTTCTAAAAACTCATTAAATTTGCTTGAAACTTGTTACTCGGGGGTTTTGGGGTCGCTTATTACAAATATAATATCCAATTTTTAAAATTTTAAATGGCGGATCTAATTTGTCCGACAAATTTTCAAAAACTCATTATATTAGCTTAAAATGTGTTACTCGGGGATTTTAGGGGTCGCTGATCACGAATCTGGAGTCCAATTTTCAAAATTTGAAGTGGCGGATCCAATATGGCTGACAATTTTTCTAAAAAATCATTAGATTCGCTTGAAACTTGTTACTCGAGGGCTTTTGGTGTCGCTGATTACGATTATAATGTCCAATTTTTAAAATTAAACATGGCCGCTTCAATATGACACACAAATTTTCAGTTGAAATTTGATAATCACAATCTTTAGCCATTAAAATTTTAAAAATATTTTTAATTTTTTCCAACTTTCACCGCGTAGAGGTAAACGTGAACTGATAAGTCTTTTTTTAAATTATTTTTTCTTTCGATTTAATATATTGATAAGTAAATTTAATCGAATTAAAACTATAAAGAATGATTTTTGAAAGGTTTTACAAGAGCTTCAAGCTGGAGATAAAAAAAATTGTTTTTTTCATTTTGACCCTGAAATAAGTAATGATTAAAATAAAGCATGCATTTCTATTTTTTTACCTTCAAATTCAAAAATATTATAATAACAAATAAAAAAAAGAAAAATACATAAAAAAATAAAACAGTAAAAAAAATATATAAAATTTAAAAATAAGAAAAAAGATTTTCCAGTTCACGTTTACCTCCACGTGGTGAAAGTTAGAAAACATTAAAAATATTTTAAGTATTTCAATGGCTAAAGAACGTGATTATCAAATTTCAACTGAAAATTTGTCGGCCATATTGGATCCCCATTTTAAATTTTAAAAATTGGATATTATATTCGTGATCATCGACCCCTAAAACCCCAGAGTAACAAATTTCAAGCTAATCTAATGAATTTTTAAAAAATTTGTCGGCCATATTAGATCCGCCATTTTGAATTTTAAAAATTGGATTTCATATTCATAATCAGCGACCCCAAAAACCCCCGAGTAACAAGTTTCAAGCAAATTTAATTAGTTTTTAAAAAAAATTAGCCGCCATATTAGATCCGCCATTTTGAATTTTGAAAATTGGACTTTTGATTCGTGATCAGCGACCCCTAAAACCGCCAAGTAACAAATTTTAAGCTGATCTAAACACTTTTAACAATTTCGTACTTTCGAATCAAATTTTGAAAAAAATTTGAACTTCAAACTCCATTTTTGAGCCGCCATTTTAATTTTTAATTTTCTCTATAGTCCTATCTTCTAGGTTATATATCTATGTCACGTTATTTGTAACATTTGGAATTATTTTTTCGCTATTTAATAGTAGAAAAAATTGAAAATTAAACAAAAATTGGAAAAAAAATCGGACTTTTTTTATAAAAAACATTAATAACTTTTTTGTTTATAAATTTTTTACTTTCTTTTAACGCCATTCGATAGAGTGCATATGAAAACATAAGAAATGATGATTTGTGAATTTTTCTATTGATTTTTAAGTACCGAAATAAGTCCTCAAACTTCATGACAAAATTTTGTCCATTTGGGCGTTAAAGGGTTAACGAGAAAGTCGGAAAAAAATTTTTTCAAACATAACTTGCCGAAAAATGTAATTGTTTATATAATTTGTTTATAACAATAATAACAATAATTGAAAAATGGTTTTTTTTACAAAGAAAATCTCTGAGCGGCTTAGATGAAACATTATTATTAAAAAATTCGATTTATTTTTTCCCAAAAATGTCTGTACAGTACAATTGTTTATAAAATTTGTTTAAACAATTAAGAAAATTTATTACAACAGATTAGTATAACAAAAAGAAAATTTAATTGCAATAATCTAAAGGAAATTTAATTTAAAAAAATTTTTTTTAGACATAGTTTCCCGAAAAATGTAATTGTTTATATAATTTGTTAATAACAATGATAACATTAGTTGAAAAATGAGTTTTTTACAAAGATAATCTCTAGGCGGCTTAGATGAAACATTATTATTAAAAAATTCGATTTATTTCTTCCCAAAAATGTCCTTACAGTACTATTGTTTATAAAACTTGTTTAAACAATTAAGAAAAATTATTTCAAAATATCAGATTAACAAAAAGAAAGTTTAATTACAATAATGTAAAGCAAATTTCTTTTTAAATAAATTTATTTTTAAACATAACTTCCTATAAAGTGTAATTGTTTATAAAAATTGTTTATAACAATTTTTAAATGCAAAAACTTTTTTTTTACTACTTACACATCGCCAGTCATTAAATGTATACAATTTTAAGTATGCAAGAATTTTTTTGAGCAAAAGAAATCGAAAAATGTAAAAAAAAATTTTTTACACTTTGCATAAACATTAAAAATTTATAAAATAAAAATTAAAAAATCGACTCTTGAAGATCTCTTCAGAGTTTAGTTCTGCGTTAGAGAAATTTTTTTTTTAATTTGGTTTTAAATTGTGGTCTAGAAGTCAATTTGAAACAAATTTTGTCAAATTTTTGTCAAAATTTTGTCAAATTTTGTCATTTTGCCCCACTGTGCGATGATAAAAAAAGTTAATTGTTCCGAAATGTATTATTGTAAATAGAGACCTTAACCCTTAAACCGCACCCTGGGTGTGCGACACCCATATTCTAGCTTTTTACTCCAATATTTCGGTTAAATTCGTAAAAATTGAACATGTGTTGATATTGGACGGTACATTTTGTACTTAAATTTATGTTTCCTGAGTGACATTAGTCTGCCAAGTGTCTTTGTGTATTTGATAACTTTATGAAGTTGTCGGCGAAAAATTTCTGCCTGTCTGACACCCAGTTTTTGGTTTAAGGTAATTTCAGTAGTTTTAAAAAACTCTTTTTTAATTATTAAAATTAAATAAATCATTATGAAACCTATTTTCCTTCAAAATAGATGTACTGAGCTATATAAGATAATTTTTCCAAAAGATAATATCCTATTCCAGCTTGGAGAAAAACACTTAAAAGTCCCCGGGTGTCGCACATCCAGTGTGCGGTTTAAGGATGGATTCGGCAGTGTGCGGTTTAAGGGTTAAACATGTTTAAGGCAATTAAAAATTTTATTACTTTCACCAATAAAAAGTCTCAGTGGAATTTCAAAATTTAAAGGATTTCCAGTAAGAGATTGGTTACTTCTAAATAAGGAAGTTTTTTGGAAAATTCCAAGTTTAAATGTGGAAAATATTAATGTTTTAACCCATTAAGGACCAGACGGACGAAAAATTTAAATTGACTTTGAGGACCACGTTTTTTATTTTTCTCATTTTTACTAAAATGCATATAAAAAAATTAGCACATACCATTTTTAATGTAAAATTTACTCCTCTTTCAGATTTTGCTGTTAAAAATTGTTTATACTAAATTGTTAAAAAGTTATAAACAATTTTTTTCAAAAAAACACGATTTTTCGAGAAAAAATTTTTATTTCGTATTTTCACCGGAAAAAGTAGGTAGATACTCTCAAAAGCTCAAAATATCGCGTCTATGGACCCTCAGCTACAAAACCCTGAAGCGACCAATTTTTTTTTTTCAAAATGGCGGACGCTAATATGGCGGTAAAACTAAAAAAATTGCTCACATATGAAACATAGTGCTCCAACTTTTTTAAGTCACTGAAACCACCTGAAACTTTTAACTTGGGGGTTCTTGGGGTCGCTGTTTACGAATATGATGCTAGTTTTTAAAAAATCAAAATGGCGGATCCAATATGGTGGACAATTTTTGTAAAAATTTATTGGATTTACTTGAAACTCGCTACTCGGAGGTTTTTGAGGTCGCTGATTACGAATATGAGGCTAGTTTTCAAGAATTTAAAATAGTGGATCTAATATGGAGAATGAGTTTTGTAAAAATTAATTGGATTCATCTAAAACTCTATACTCGGGAGTTCTTGGGGTCGCTGATTACGAATATGATGTCAGTTTTTAAAAACTTAACCCTTAAAGCGCGCCCTGGGTGTGCGACACCCATATTCTAGCTTTTTATTCTAATATCTCATTTAAATTCTTAAAAATTGAACATGTATCGCTATTGGACGGTACATTTTGTATCCATATGTTTTTGGGGTCGCTCTTTCGAATGGCTTTTTTAAAATCTCTAAAAAGTGACATTTACCCCTTTTTTCCAAAATACTAAAAAAATACAAAATTTTTGAAAGTATTTTTTTCAAATCCAATGTTAGTTGTGATATTGATTTTTCTAGGTCACCTAAAGTATACAAAACGTGTTGCCGATAGTTCTTGTTTAAAAATATGTTTCGCGTTTTAAAATTTTTTATTTTTTAATTTAAAATGGCGCCTGAAAAATTTTTTTTTTCAAAATTTAACACAGGATGGATAACATTTTTAAAAGTTGTTGAATTAGCTTGAAACTTGTTACTCGGGGGTTTTTGGAGTCGCTGATTACGAATCTGAAGTCAGATTTTCAAAATTCAAAATGTCGGATCCAATATGGCGAACAAACATTTAAGAGATTTACTCGATTTGTTTAAAACTTGTTACTCAGGAGTTTTTTGCGTCTCTAATTACGAAACTATAATCAGATTTTTTAAATTCAAAATGGAGGATCCAGTATGTCAGACAAAATGGTTAAAAATCAAATCTAGCCGCTGACTAGATTATTATTAGGAATTACCTGGAATGTTCACCAAACACAATATTATTTACATTCACTGGAAAAAGAGGTGTCTTATTTTGAGACGTTTTCAGTGTCTCAGACACCAAAAACGTCTTAATTTAAAACGTCTCAAAATAAGACACCTCTTTTTGCAGTGATTGATATTAAAATAAAAGAAGTACCTTTGTCAAATGTAATTCTAATTTTCTTAGTACAAAATGGTATCAGATTGACTATACGAACACTCAAAAATTAAATTCAAAAATAAGATGTTAGAGAATCAAGTTGCATGCAGATCGATCAATTTTAAGAAGTGCTATTCACAATAATCCAAATAATATATATTGAATTTTCAAAAATTAATTATATATCAAACTACAAAACCACTGAAAACTCCTTCGTAAACGACACATTCTGACATTAAATAGGAATAGTTTAAATGACAAGTAACAAGTTTTAAGCGATTTCAACAAATAATGAAGACATTTGTTCCTCTATATTGGATCCCCACGTTTGAATTAGAAAATCTAATGATATATTCGTAACAAGAGGCACATTTTGTATTTTGATAATCCTAAAACAAAAACATCTAAGTAACAATTTTCAAGCGAATCGAACAAATTTTTAGCCATTTTGTATTTTAAAACTTTGTTTAAAGATTCGTCATGAACGACCTCAAAAACATATAAATTCTAAGTTCTATTATGAATTATATTTTAAATAAATTAAACACAAAGTTTCAGTGGTTGCAGGCTATAATGGGTTAATGCGTGTGACAGTTAATAATAATTTAAATTTTCTGAAAAGTGAAAATGTCAGTTGTAATAAATATTTACTTAATTTTACAAGACGAACGTTTTTTCTTTTTGAAATTTTGTTGTATATTGTAAAGATAGCGAAAAAACTTCGAATTCTCATTTTTGAAAAAAAAATTTTATTCCTGTTTAACTCGCGGGACCCCGATAAATTCTGTTGGAAAATAATCGTTAGACTTCCAAAAAGTAATAAAAAATCGAGAGGAAAAAAATGCTGGGGTTTAAAAGAAAATTTGATTTTAATTTTTTTCGAAAAGTAGCCGCCATTTTGTTAAATTTTAATTAAACCTGTGGGATTTCAAAGAACATTTAATCCGAAACTAGGGACAAAAAGAATCTTTACATTATAGGCAGATACAAGAAAGATACAATAATTTTAATATTTTTTATCGTAATTTTCTTGAAATCAGACTTCGCAGTTTTAAAAATTAAAATGCGCCTAACTTCGTTAAATAATTTTTTTTGCAAAACGGCAAAATACGTGTCGTCTAAAATTGTGTGAAAAATATTATATTTCCAAAAATAACGATAATTAGACTTACGTACATATAGCCTGTCTGAATTGAAATGGAATCAACCATTTATATTTTATCATTTATATCTCAATGTGTACACTACATTGGTTCAGCAATTTTAAGTTTTGAAAATCTGACTTTAGAGTCGTATTCTTCGACCCCAAAATCACACGAGTACCGATTTTTAAGCGAATTCTGTCGATTTTTAGATTTTATGTCCATCATATTGAATCCACCATTTTAAATTTTGAAAATCTGACTTTAGATTCGTAATCAGAGACCCCAAAAACCCCTGAGTAAAAAGTTTTAAGCGAATACGATGAAGTTTTAATTTTGTCTTCGGCAATATTGGATCCGCCATTTTAAATTTTGAAAATCTGACTTAGGATTTGTAATCAGCGACCCCAAAAACCCCAGAGTAACAAGTTCTGAAGCGAATTCAACAACTTTTAAAAATTTTATCCATCCTGTGTTAAATTTTGAAAAAAAAATTATTTTCAGGCGCAATTTTGAATTTAAAAAACAAAAAATTTTAAAACGCGAAGCATATTTTTAAACTAGAACTATCGAAGTAGAAACATCTATTGATGTTTCTATTTCGATAGTTCTAGTTTAAAAATCACATATGGATATGTGATTGCAGAATTTTTAATAATTTTCTTCTTCTAATAGAGCTTGAAATAGAAGTTAAAAATCAGCACATTTGGTCGTTAATGGATTTGTAAGTGTGCGCTTTAAAGGAGGGTTAAAATGTCGAATTTGATCAAAACTCGTTACTCGAGGGTTTTTGGGGTCACTGATTACAAATCTTATGTCAGTTTTTTAAAATTCCAGATAGCGGATCCAATATCGCGGATGACTTTTATAAATAATCTTATTAACCTGAAACTTTTTACTTGGAGGCTTTCGGGGTCGCTGATTTTCAAACTGACATTATATTTGTAATCAGCGAGCTTGAAAACCTACAAGAAAAAAGTTTTAGGTTAATTGGAACACCGATAACTGACATCATATTCGTAATCAGCGACCCCAAGAACCCCCGAGTAGAGTTTTAGGTGAATCCAATTAAATTTTACAAAACACATCCGCCATATTGGATCCGTCATTTAAAATTTTTGAAAACTAGCATCATATTCGTAAACAGCGACCCCAAGAACCCCCAAATTAAGAGTTTCAGGTGGTTTCAGTGACTTGAAAAAGTTGGAGCACTATGTTTTACATGTGAGCAATTTTTTTTGTTTTACCGCCATATTAGCGTCCGCCATTTTGAAAAAAAATTGGTCGCTTCAGGGTTTTGTAGCTGAGGGTCCATGGACGCGATATTTTGAGCTTTTGAGAGTATCTACCTGCTTACGTCTTAAATGAAATTTTTTTTCTCGAAACTTGTTTCGTCTTCAAATTATGTACTTTGTTGCAAAACATAAAGTAACACAATTTTTATTTTCTATAGTCTTCCGGTTTAACGCATACTTTGTGGACATTGCTTTTGTAATTTTGTAAAAGAAAAGTATTTTTTGTACTCAAATTATGCGCAATGTATATAAATATTGTGTTTTATATACAGTAGAACCCGGTTAATACGATTCTGTAGGGACCGCGCTAAGAATTCGTCTTATGCGGGAAAACGTATTAGGCGGGAAATAAAATGTATGTCTTTAATTGCAGGGACCACCATAAATGAGCGTTTTAAGCGGGAAATCGTATTAAACGGGATCGTATTAACCGGGTTCTACTGTATCACTTTTTACGATTATATGAAGGATTTTTGTGCTTAACATATATTTTGAGGTCTTATCCTTCGTAGTTATGTATTAAAAAATTTACTTGTTTTGTCCTTAAATTATGTACTTTGTTGCAAAACATAAAGTAACATAATTTTCATTTTTTATAGTCTTCCGGTTTAACGCATACTTTGTGGACATTGATTTTGTAATTTTGTAAAAGAATAGTATATTGTGCAACAAGTACAGAAAGAAGCTGTTTTCCGACGAGTGCAAAGTTTGCTGTCCTGAGCGAAGCGAGGACAGCAATTTGCACGAAGTTGGAAAATCTTCTTTCGTACGTGTTGCACACAGTACTTTGTGCAACACCTTTTGGTTTTGATAAAAAAGCTGTTTGGAAACGCTAGTTGACGCCAACATACGTACTGTTTAGCAGGGTTTGGAACGTGTTACCGCACGTAATATACGTTGTTTTCTACGCGTATATTACTGTAAAGAACAGGTATTCTACAAATAGAAAACAAATACCTATGTATATCACCAAAAAAACCCAACGGTTTAAGAACTTTGCCGCACTAGTGCGGCAAAGTACTGTTTCGCGCCTACTTTACAGGCATGCAAAGTATTACTTTTCTTACAGGTGTTGCACAAAAGTATTTTTCTGTACTCAAATTATGCGCAATGTATATAAATATTGTGTTTTATATTTCACTTTTTACGATTATATGAAGGATTTTTGTGCTTAACTTATATTTTGAGGTCTTATCCTTTGTAGCTACGTAATGAAAAATTTACTTGTTTCGTCCTTAAATTATGTACTTTGTTGCAAAACATAAAGTAACATAATTTTTATTTTTTATAGTCTTCCGTTTTAACGCATACTTTGTGGACATTGCTTTTGTAATTTCGTAAAAGAAAAGTATTTTTTTGTACTCAAATTATGCGCAATGTATATAAATATTGTGTTTTATATATCACTATTTACGATTATATGAAGGATTTTTGTGCTTAACTTATATTTTGAGGTCTTATCCTTTGTAGTTATGTAATGATAAATTTACTTGTTTCGTTTTCAAATTATGTACTTTGTTGCAAAACCTAAAGTAACATAATTTTCATTTTTTATGGTCTTCCGGTTTAACGCATACTTTGTGGACATTGCTTTTGTAATTTTGTAAAAGAAAAGTATTTTTCTGTACTCAAATTATGCGCAATGTATATAAATATTGTGTTTTATATATCACTTTTTACGATTATATGAAGGACTTTTGTGCTTAACATATCCTTCGTAGTTATGTATTGAAAAATTGACTTGTTTCGTCATTAAATTATGTACTTTGTTGCAAAACATAAAGTAACATAATTTTTATTTTTTATGGTCTTCCGGTTTAACGCATACTTTGTGGACATGGCCTTTGTAATTTTGTAAATGAAATGTTTTTTTTCTGTACTCAAATTATGCGCAATGTATATAAATATTGTGTTTTATATATCACTTTTTACGATTATATGAAGGATTTTTGTGCCCAACATATATTTTGAGGTCTTATCCTTTGCAGTTATGTAATAAAAAATTTACTTGTTTCGTCTTCAAATTGTGTACTTTGTTGTAAAACATAAAGTAACTTTGCGACTTGACTTTTGTAATTTTGTAAAAAGAAATTACTTTTCTCTATTCAAATTTTGCTCACCGTACATTGGGGAAAAATCCAATAGACGGCATACTTCGAGAACATGAGCCACATTGCATATTTTAGGGACGTCCCCAAACTATGCTATAGATCTATTAAGTTTACGATTGTCTGGTCTTCAAACTATGCCTTCTATATATGAACAGCGTAAATGTCTAAAGCATAGTTTGAAGACCAGACCGTCGTAAACTTTTTACTAGATCTATAGCATAGTTTAGGGACGTCCTTAAAGTATGCTATGTGACTCATGTCCTCAAAGTATGTGGTCTTATGGTTTTTTCCCTCTAAATTGTTTATTTATAAATATCTATCAAAAAAAACTTTATGGGGGTACTACTGGAGACTCTACGAAGCCATAGACGCTGAAAAATTCGGGTGTCCCAAACTATGCGTTGTACAAACATATATATATATATATATATAAGCTTAAAGTTAAACAATTTTTTTGACAATTCCACTGATTGGTTTATATTCAACGATGCGGTCATGCAAAAGTAAGCAATAAGCTGAAGTATTGGCGGGAATATTTTCTTTTGATTCAAATTCTAGGCGGATATCAACTGGTCCAATTTTTAAAGACTCATTTTGTTTTGAACAATCCACTACAACTAAAGGACCATATTGTAAAAATTCTTTTTTTGATAAAATTAGTTGAGACTCTTTACTATAATAAGATGCTTGAAAATTTGTAAACATTTCATATAAAGTAGAGTACTGATTTCTATTAATATTGAAATTCATGTTACCATAAGGATAACATTGTGAATTTAAAAATAATTTTACATCAGATAAATCACAATGATCAAAATAACTAGAGTTTTGAACTGTATTATTTTTTGTTTCTCTGAAACCCTAATACAATAAATGTAGGTTTCTCTAATTGACTTGAAGTTTTTACACTCCAAATATGCTTAGGAGTAATTGGTAATAAAGGATATTCATACAATTCCCAAGTTCTAAAACTAATTGGAATAGATGGATCTTTTTCAATATATTTTAATAATTTAAACTTTCGAGCGTCTGATAATTTTATGTATGGTAATAACCATTCAATTTTTTCAATAACAATTTTAAACTCTTCTAAAGGTGCTACTTGTAACACTGCGTTAGCATCAGTTCTTGATCTGATTAAAATAAGCTCATGTTTAGCGTTAATAATGACTTTTTGGTCATCTTCAGCAAAACCAAAAATCATACTCAGAGGAATACAAACATCAAAATAACCTTGCGCATTTGTTAAGGTTGGATTATTAGTAAATTCTAACCAGCCGACATTTTCAAGAAATTTATTTTGACTAGCATCGAGAGAAATATAATTTTTTATTAAACTTTTAAGACCAAAATTTTTATTTTTATCAATTTCTTCACCATTAAGTTCATAATTTGCTCCTTTAAATGAATGACATTTTTATTTTTATCAATTTTTATCAATTTTTTTTTCGCTTTAAGAGCATACTAGCAATGAAGATTTTGTATTTTTCTTTGGTAAGATCAATTATTGAGTTTGCCTCAATCATTTGGTCACCCTATCAAGATTATCTTATGATAGAATTAGAAAGAATACAAAACAAGTTTATGCGTTTTGTTGCGAGGCAGACTGGAATGTCGTTTGATTATTATAGTCATGACTATTCTGATTTGAGACGGATTTTGGGAATACCACTTTTAAGGAACAGATTTCTTTTTTCAGACTTACTTTTTTTGTATAAGACAATAAATGGCATTATAAATTGCTCACCTTTATTATCTTTATTAAATTTTTCAGTTCCATTTAAACCTTCCAGAAATCCGACTCTATTCAAGGAGTCATTTCATAAAACTAGTTTTATACTAAATTCAGTGATCGCTAGATTAACTAGAGAGGCTAATGAGTATCACGATGTTTTAGATTTCTACGGTGTGCCTCTGGTTACATTTATTAATAGCTTGAGAAATCATATTTTTATGACTGTGTGAACTGTGTGCCAGCGTTTGCATTTAATTGCATTTAATTGAATTTAATATCTTTAGGTTATAAGTACTTCTGTACGAAAGGGATTTTCCCGTGTAAATTAGAATAAATAAATAAATAAATAAATAAATTTCTACACCATTAAGTTCATAATTTGCTTCTTTAAATAAATGACATATGTGACCTGGACAGTGAAAAGGGACCTTACGTGCGAAAACAAGTTTTCGAGAAAACAGCAGTTAAAGTTTAACTTAGAAAAACCCTTGTAACTTTTTTAAATATTAATATTTTTTAATCAATTTAGGCTTATTTTTTCACCGTGAATCACAGTATCTAAATAAAAAACATATCAGTAATGAAAATTTTTTTTTAATAATTGTTTATATAAATTAATACCAAACTCCCTAAACATAGAAAAAATAATCTAAGTTTTCTAACTTGCAACAATAAGTATAAATAAATGACACATGTTTGTAAGGGTTTTCGAGGCCGCTGATTACGAATATGATGTTAAATTGATAGTTGACAACTGTCAACTTCTCTAAAAAGTGATCGTTTTTTGAAAAAAACAGTAATAAGTAATAAGGTAATAAGTAATAAGGTTTTTAAGGTCGCTGATTACGAATATTATATCAAATTTGAATTTTAACTGTTGACAGTTGTCAAAGAAACTGTCAACTTTTCTAAATAATAAAAAATTATCGTCTTCCTTATTTTAATTTGTATAATAACAAAAAATCAGTTTTTTCGTATTTTTACTCTTGTTTCTTTTGACTTAAAATTTTTTTTTTAAATTCTTATCAACTTATAATTTTTTTGGTTTTCACCATCTTAAAGAGCGTTTCAAACCCTATCCGAATCAACAAAAAAGTAAAAAATGGTTTTTTGACACGTAAGGTCCCTTTTCATAGACCAGGTCACATATGCCATTAGAAATTAAATTTGTACGCTCTAGAGCTGTTCCATCAGGTTTCACAAGTTTTCCAGTTATGTGAATCGAGCTTTTGCTTGGAAATAAGGAATGATTCTGATTCTGTACCGTGATGCGGATTTCGTCACTATTGTTGTATGTTGATGATGTGTATGTTTGTTGCGCATGAACTTCATAATGAGCAATAGATTCATCAAAAATTACTGGTGAATCAATATTTAAAATTTCCCCTTCCATAGCAAATAATAATACGTTGAAATTCTGAGGTGTTAATCTCTTCAAGATTCGCCGACGACTAATTTGATTCTGGCATGGTGTTTTAATTTTATAACCAAAATCAATCCTTTTTCTATTATTAAAAACAATACCCATTATTTTAACGATTTAAGGGGCCGTCCATAAACTACGTCACGCCTTAGAGGGGGGGTGGAATTCATTTTTTGTGACGTTCTGTAGAAAAAATGGCGCTAAAGCATGTAAAATTTGTGACGTGGGTAGGGGGGGTAGAAAAATTAGGCAAAATAGTATGACGTAGTTTTTGAACGGCCCCTAATATGAAGCCTTATTTTTAAAGTTTCCCCTCGAAAATTAACTAAATTTCCGTCTTGGTCTACAATTCGCATTTGAATATAGTCTATTGTCTTGACAGCGACTAGTAAGTGAATGACGTAATTTGGTACTTTAACTATTTTATATCCTGGTTTTTTAAAATTAAATGCAAAACTTGATCAATATCACCAACTTCATAACTTCCTGTGGGTATAATAATTTCTTCATTTCCTACGTAAAATTTATTCTTTCCAACATCTATATTAGGAATAGAATTAAAAGTTAAAAATTCAACAAGACCAAGAGCATAATTTTTAAAATTAGACAACTCTATTGGTGAAAAAAATTGAGATTCTAAGATGGAAGAATTTCCAGATAACGTTAAAATAAGTGAATCTTCCTTGATGAGGTCAAATTAATAACTGACGTTTAAACTAAAAATATCATTTATTTATATGCAAAGTATACAAATCAGGAATATTAAATTGATTACATAAAAATTTAAGACATAAATTTCCGCATACATATGGGCAATTCTACGTGAGATTTCAGTCGACCTCTTAAAATCGGCCAAAAATATTTTTTTTCTATTCTGTATTGAAAAAAAAACAGATACGTATTTTTTTATTATTTTTTTGGAGGCCAAATTTTTGAGTTATGAATTTTCAAAATTTTCGCTTTTTAAATGTAGCTATATTTTTAATGTCAGATAACTCAAAAAATATTGCTTCTTTTCATTTTTTGACAAGAAAAAAAAAGTTTTGTTTTTCTCTCTACTTTTGAATAATCATAACAAAAAAATTTTTTTTTTCATTTTTTATTAAAAAAATAAAAAAATTTTATAAACAAATTAATTTTTTTAACTTTGGGAATGATAAATTTTTAATTTTCTTCTTTAAAACATACCTGGAAATGATAAGAAGGTTTTGCAAAAAGTTTCAGAGTGGGCCTGACAAGTTTGATGGGTCCAAAAAAAAAATTAAGCTGTCCGTGCAGGTCGCACGCACGTGGCACAATGGGATTTTTTTACAATTTATTATTAAAAATTGTCTAGAGCCTACAAATTTTATCGGATTTTGATTATTATTGAATTTTTAGGCTCTAAACAATTTTTAATAATAAATTGTAAAAAAGTCCCATTGTGCCACGTGCGTGCGACCTGCACGGAAAGCTTAATTATTTTTTTGGACCCATCAAATTTGTCAGGCCCACTCTGAAACTTTTTGCAAAACCTTCTTATCATTTCCAGGTATGTGTTAGAAAAAGAAAATTAAAAATTTATCATACCCAAAGTTAAAAAAAATTAATTTGTTTATAAAATTTTTTTATTTTTTTAATAAAAAATGAAAAAAAATTTTTTTTGTTATGATTATTCAAAAGTAGAGAGAAAAACAAAACTTTTTTTCTCTTGTCAAAAAATGAAAAGAAGCAATATTTTTTGAGTTATCTGACATTAAAAATATATCTTCATTTAAAAAACGAAAATTTTGAAAATTCATAACTCAAAAATTTGGCCTCCAAAAAAATAATAAAAAAATACGTATCTGTTTTTTTTAATACAGAATAGAAAAAAAATATTTTTGGCCGATTTTAAGAGGTCAACTGAAATCTCACGTGGAATTGCCCATATGTATTATAGTTTTGATATCGTTTATGATTATATTTTACTAGCACAAATAACGCGCGCTAAAGCGCGCGTGAAGTTTCTTATTTCACTTTTAACATATAAACAATAATGTAATTTTTACATTACATGTTACATGAGAATAAGACTTAAATTTTTATTCCGTTAAGCATGTTATATTTTAAGGTTTATGAACAATAGTTCATAGAAAAGCGTGATTGCCAATGAGACGATAATGGAAGATATGTTTACTACAGTATTTTTGACTTATTAATTATCAAAAAAAAATTACATTTAATTACAATTAATTACTTATTTGTTATTTTGTTTCTAATAGTTTTCTAGTCAAAATTAATTAATATTATTTTCATAGTATTAACATTAAAAAATTCCATTATTCAGAAGAATTCTACACAAAATCACTACTTATTTTTCTAAATTTATTCAGAAAAATTAGAAAAAAGCCAGAGAATTTTGTCAAAAGTGCTGGAATAATATTCAATTTCAAGAATTCATAAGAAAATTCTGAATGTTATTCTTCAGCGTTGAAAAGATTTTATTTATTTTAAACTTTTCCTAATTTTAACAATAATTAGACTTTACAGATTTAAAATTGATATTTTTAAAATAATTTAATTGTTAAAAAACTGTCGAGAAAAAATTATTTTTTTTGAATTATTTTGGAATAATTTTTTATTTTTAAAAATTAAAGAAATAATTGAATTTTATGAAATTTGTATTTAAAATTTTTTTATTAAGTAATATAAATAAGTAGCAACTGTCACGCCCTCCAACTGAAGTATTTAATTTATTATTATTATTACTCAAAAGAAATAAAATTATCTTTACAAAATTTCAATAAAAAATTGTTCGAAAAATTTATAAAAAATTACAAAAATGTTTTCTTTTTAAATTATTGTATATGTAACAGCTAAACAAACGCGCGTGTAGTTTCTCTTAGTGTCAATAGATAATTAATAATAATGCCTATAAACAATAAAAACGGGATTACACATGTGTAATCACAAAAATGAATTCAAATATTTAAAGAAAAAACAAAATTTTGTGCGAAAATTATGATTATAAAATAGAAATTATCAAATTATGTCTACTTTTTCGTTTAGTAAGAAAAATAAATTTCGTTAAAAATTAAAATTTACAAAATTTATCACTGCTTTACTAACTTTGCATAAAATTATATAAGTGCCTACTTGTGCCTTCAAAAAATGAATTAATTAAATAATAGAGTTGAAATTATCGATCACCCCGAGTCAGGTTGCTGACTCGGGGTAAAAAAATGAATTAGTTAAAGTTTTTTAAAATGTTACTTTAGTAATTTACGACAAAGTCCTGTTACAAGTAACAAAAGAACTAAAAAAAATTGTGAACAAAAATTTTGAATGCTTTGCTAACTTTGCACAAAATTCATTTTCAAGCCTCCCAATAATAAATTAAATTTTTGAAAATTTATAACTGATTGCATAAATGCAATTATTTTCAAAAGTAATACAATTTTTCGCAGAAATTCAATTATGTTCAAGAATTTTTTAATATTCTCGTCAAAATGTCAATTATTTTTAAAAAATTTAATAAGAAATCTATTATTTACAATATTTTTATAAATTTCGTCGCAATAATTTAATTATTTTTATAAATAATAAAATTTCTTTTAGGAATTCAATTATTTTCATAAATAAAACTCATGGTAGAGTTTAAATTATTTTTAATACAATTTTAATCAAATTTATCGAAAAATGTAATTGTTCTTTAAAATTTTATGAAAAATCGTTAAAAGAAATCAATGATTTAAAAATGTTTTGATAAAATTCTTTATGAGAATTCAATTTTAAGAAATTTTAAATATTAAATAAATTATTTATTTTTGCATTTAAATTATTGAATTATCTAATAAAAATTTAGCATGAATTTTAAGAAATAATTAAATTTTAAAATGGTTTCAAATCAAATTCTTTAAAAATTTGTATTTTTCATACTTATAACTAACAATTCTGTAGAATTAATTATATCAAAAGAGTTAAATTGAATTTTATCCTGAAATTATTTGAAGTGTTTATTTTTTAATTCGTATTTAATTGAAGAATTTCTGTATAATTTAAATTTCGTAAAATTGATTTGTAAACAAACGGATTTTAAAATTCTCAAAGAACTTATTTCAAAAATTATTAAAAATAATTTATTCCTGTGAGAAAATAATAATGATTAAAATTTATTTAGAGAAGAAGTTATTGATAATTTTAAATAATTTCAGAAATTGGTAAATAAATGTAATAGAACATTTTTTAAGTGTCTAATCATTTTTAGAGTGTATCAGAATTTTCTTTAGGGTTAGGGAAGAAGTCAAAATTTTGTCAAGTAATTAAGTTTTTCATATACAAAAAACCGGACAAGTGCGAGTAGAACTCGTACTCAAACCGAGGGTTCCGTACCCTCGTTTAAAACTTCTACTTTTTTGCTGGAAAAAATAGAAAGATCAACTCCAATATTTTTTGCTGTATTTTTTCTGTAATCTACAGGTGAAAATAAATAAATAACTAATTTTTATCTCTTTAGATAAAAAACTGTGGGCGCTAGGGTAAAAAACACTTTTTTTGACAAAATTTAAAAAAATTTTGAGTTTTTCGCTAAAAAAAAATTTGAAGATAAAATCCAATTATGTTCCGTGTATTTTTCCTGAAATCTACACATGAAAATACATAATATAAGCAAAACTGTAGTCCAATAGGCCAAGAATTGTGAATACCAAGGGGGGGGGTACACACTTTTTTTTAAAAACGAAAATTTTTTTTAGTTTTTCGCAAAAAAAAATATGAAGATGAATTCCAATAACTCTTTCTGTATGTTTGTTGAAATCTGCACGAAAAAACAAATAAAAATGTATAACTCCAGTCTACTAGATTAAGAATTGAGAGAACCAGCAAGGGTTAAAGTATTTTCGAGCTTGCAAAAAGAGATTTTAGTTTTTCGATGAAAACACCATGAAGATCAATTCTAATCACTTTCGCTATATTTTTCCTGTAATCTACGCGTAAAAACGAATAAGTATGCCAATTTTCAGCTTTTTAGTTAAAAAAACTGTGGGCTCCAGGGGGGGTACATGCATTTTTTTCGAAATTTTCGAGTTTTTTGATGAAAACACTATGAAGATCAATACCAAATATGTTCGCTATATTTTTTCTGTTATCCATTTTTGAAAATACATATGCATACCAATTTTTATCTTTCTAGGTAAAAAACTGTGAGCGCCAAAGGGGGGGGTACATGCCTTTTTTACGAAAAACGGCCAAAATTTGATGTTTTTCGCGGAAAACTCTATGAAGATCAATCCCAATCACGTTCGCTATATTTTTCCTGTAATCTACGCGTGAAAATACATACGTGTACCAATTTTTAGCTCTCTAGGTGTAAAACTGTGAGTGCTAGGGGGGGGTACATGGTCATTTTTGTAACCGTTCCAATAGGGTTCCTACCGGGTACAAAACCCTAAAAAGAAGATATTTTGCAGGATTTATTTTTTAGAAACAAAGGAAATAATGAAAAATATAATAACATTAATAATTTTTTGAAATTAATAAAAATATTTTTGAATTATTTAAGAAATAAAAATAATATTATTAATTTAAAAAATTAGTGAAAAAATAATGACGTATAATATTATCTATCAGAATATATCAAAAAAACAAAATCATGCACAATAGTCTAACTTCAAGTGTGGACAGACTGGACAGAATGGACAGAATATGACGATTATTATAGTTAATTAATGCTACCAACACCAAATTATTTAACAAGATCCGAAGGTGGTCGAAGATTACCAAAGCTATCAAAATATACGATTTTATCTTTATTCTTTTTATATGCACACCAATGTGTACCAGGACCATCTTTATCATCTAGATTAATAATTGCAAATTCATTTTCTTTAGGACCACGCATAGGTAGGTTTTTTATTTCGCATAAAAACTCCTCGAAAATATGAAATTTTTAAACGTTTTGCAAATTTTAATAAATCCAAGTCTGTTAGCGCACGGTGAGGTAGCTTTACTTCAAGTTTTTTGACTTGCAACCTTGTCCTAATTTGTAGGGTTTTAGATAAAGGCTTAGTCCTGCTTTATATAGTTTTAGAAAGAGACCTTTTCCTAAGGCAATAGATTCTGTTGTTTGATTATGTCGCTTGCTTTCCTCTAGTTGACGTTTTGCAGAATTTGCATCATTTACAGCTTTTGCTATGCCAGCTGCTCCCCCTGCTAGGGCCCCTGTTGCACTTAAACCCGCAAACAAAGCAATATTAAAAGGTAAAATTCCTCCCACTTTAGAAGGTATCGGTAAAACTCGAGGTTTATTAATTTTTCCCCTGCCACCAGCAATTTTAACTGCCAAACGTGCACCTTCAAGTGCTGATTTAATAGTAGACTGTGCATTTGTATCTAATTTCATAGATTTTTTTTGCTGCGGTTACAATCTTTCTCAACGTTGATTTTTTATTTTCCCTCTTTTTCTTCATACTTTCTTTTGACTTGATTCCCATGCCCAATTTTGATTTGACCTTCATTGCATTTGTTATTGCGTAAGCTGCAGCTCTTTCACTATAATTCGCGTCAGGAGCAAACACACGATGCCAAGCTTTATCGGCAAGTACTCTATCAGCTGCGTTTCTCGCTTCTATACTTTCCCTATTTTTCGAATAAGAAATATCGTGCTCTTTACAAGCAGCGTCAAGAGGGTTGACTCCTGGATCACCTCGTGCTAATCTTTTCGCCAATTTTGTTCCTGGACCACAGTATTGATATCCAGGTATATGAAGTTCGAAAAGTAATTTGTTGATAATTTTATTTAAGACACCTCTACCTCGTCTTACTCTTTTCGAAGTTTTCTTTAAACTAATTTGTTTTTTATTTACACCCATATTTATATTCTTTTCGGTAATAGTCAATTATCTTAGTTGCCTCCAACAGTAGGGCTTAACGTGGACCTTGCCCAAAGCATGAAAGAGTTAACCATTGACACCAAATCGCAAACATCTCCTAAGAAATTAAATCCACATAAACGTCATTATTGGACTAGCATGCAAACGTTACAAGCGTCTACAGTGAACTGACATTGAAACTGTTAAAAACCTTGTATTTATAGTTTTAACCTCAGTTAACGTAAGAATAGAGTTTGAAGCACAGTCGATTAAATTGCCAGTCTACAATTTTGACACTCTTGTTCAAGATTGTAATACGAAAACAGAAAATCGTCATGGTAACTTATTGACAAATAGTGTGTGAGGAATATTTTGTGGACCGTCAAATTGTGGAAAGACAAATGCTGTACTTGCTCTTTTAATACATCCCAATGGATTACGATTTGAAAATGTTTATGTGTACTTAAAATCGTTATATCAAGCAAAATACAAATTTTTAGAAAACATATTGCAACCAGTAGAGGGTGTTAGCTACTTTCCATTTAATGAACATGTGAATGTTGTAGAACCAAACAATGCGTTACCAAACTCAATATTTATATTTGATGACGTAGCATGTGAAAAACAAGATAATATTAAAGCTTTTTTTTGCTATGGGAAGACACAAACCGGTGGATTGCTTTTATTTATGTCAAACATATGCGCGCATTTCAAAACATTTAATACGTGACAATGTTAATTTACTAGTTTTATTTAAGCAAGATGAAATGAATCTTAGACATATTTATGATGACCATGTAAATACTGATATGACATTTATAGAATTTAAAAAACTTTGTAACACTTGTTGGAAAAATAAGCATGATTTTATTGTGATTGATAAAGATCGTAATATTAATGAAGGTAGGTATAGAAAATGTTTTGATTGTTTTATAAAATTAGAGAAATGATATTCTTTGTAAACAGTTTCATTCAAGACATTGGTCTATCAACATGTCTTCTGCACACTTGAAACATTTGCGAAAGCAAAAAGATATTCTTGGTCAAATCGCGAAAGCTAGTGATGCTATTCGACGAAAGCATAGACTGATGAAATTGGGCAAGGAAGAAATTGAACAGACTTTAAATAATACCTTTAAACCTATAGTGTCACCAATTCAGAAATTAGTCGACGACATTGAAATTGTTAAACAAATTCGACCAGTAAAAATTGAAAAAGAGGGAGACCTTCCTTTAGAGTTTGAAGAAGATCAAGAAGTTAAGAGAGAAAATGATTCATTTTCAAGAGATGACTTATCATTTGCAACAGCTGATGATAATAATGGAGATGATAGTGGAGATGGAGATAAATCAGAGAAAGATGGTGCTATTTTATATCTTTAAATGTTGGATGAAAAGGGAAAAGATTTAGGATAAATATATTAAGTGATTTAGTAAATGCGTATAATAATAGTAAACATTGGACAATAAAAATGAAACCGAAAGATGTAAATGCTCAAAATGAAAATAATTTGTTGTTTAATGTATTTAAAAAAGTTGCAGTAAACAAGCAATATAACAAATTTAATGTTGAAGATAGAGTACGTATAAGTAAAGTTAAACATGTTTTTGAGAAAGGTTATACGCCAAATTGGACTACAGAAATATTTACTATAAGCGATGTAAAAAATACTAATCCAATAACATATATCTTAAAGGATTATCAAGAAAATCCAATAAGTGGATGTTTTTACAAGCAAGAACTTTCTAAAGTTAAATATCCAGATGTATATTTAGTTGAAAAAGTATTAAGAAAACGAGGATTTATATCCTCGTTTTTTATAAAATGTATTTATAAAATGTATTTATAAAATGGTTAGGTTTTGATAATTCTCAACAGTTGGATAAACGAATCTGAATTATAATGTATTTGAGAAAGGTTAAAATAAAAATAAATTGAATTGTATGCATTTTTGTATTTATTTATCCTCTCTTCACAATAATTTACCATTTATACATTGGATATTTGACATTTTATGAATATCTTCATTTGATATTTTTCTTGCAGTAAAATGTGACAAGTTCCAACAATAATGTCTCTAAATTTAAAACATTTGTTTTTCTCATCACTTTTTGAAGTATTCTACTGTAATGTTTTTTAATAAAATCCGTGGCATGTTTTGTAGACTTTACATTATTTTTAAAGAATAATTCTGCAATAGACTTTATAATTATACCTTTACTATACTGCAAATTAAATTTTGATAGTTTTACATATTTTTGTTTAACACAAGGAATAAGTTCATTAAAAATTGCAAAAGACGTTTCACTGAATGTAAAATATTTATCTGAACACTCAATTGATATTAAACGATATGTAACACTAAAACGTATTGTAAACGTTTCACAATCCAGCACTGTTGCATCACAATCACCGTTGAATAATCGTACTAGCAGAGCTACGCGCGCTAAAGCGCGCGCGATAATTCTGCTTTTGTCTTATTTTATTTTTTTTAAATGACTTCAGGCTTAGCCAACTGTCAGAACACACACTCTTATATACCAACTTGTTTTTGCGTTTCTACAGAACGACTTTAAGGTTAGGAGTACTCGCATTTGCCTGGACCACCCGTCAATGGGTTTTCTCGCCAGTGGAGAGGGAAACTGTAGAAAACCTCTCCGAGTACAACCGGTTTATCGACAGTCGAATTCTAATGGTGTGTACTGGACAATAATCGACGGTGCACATCATTATACTTCGACGTCAAACCTCCCGCTCAGATTATCTCACTTGACGCAAAAATCCCAGGCTAATGGGCGCGAACCAAGTACCCTTGGTCCGCCCACCGAGCCAGGCATTTATCCGACCGAGCTAATCTGTCGATTGCTTTTGTCTTATGATACTTAGGACCTTATTTAATTGTTTGTATATAAAAGTGTGACTAAGACTTTAAGATGTTTTCTTCTTCTGCGAAAATATTAGAAAAGATTACAAATTTTTTTTAAGAATATTAAAAAACATATAAACATATAATTTAACATACTGAGCAGTTTCAAGACATAAATATAATAATATTTTTTTATTTTTATAATTATTTCCTTAAATTTTCAGTTTGCTTGTAAACTGTATTATTTCAAGAATTCGTTATAAGCGAAGAAAATTTGAAAGTCGGTTACAAAACATACTTTTTTAAACTCGTATAAACTATGCTATATTGTATGTTAATATATTAAACAGCTCTTTAAACGTCTGGCAACATTGCACATAATTTTCTACTCAAAACTAAATGTAAACAAGTGATACCAAACATTTGCAACCAAGCAAGTCAAATCACAAAATAATGGTTTCTGTTTCGATTAGTTTAGTCAAGCAATAGAAAAACTTTTTATAAATTCATTACACATTAGAAGAATTATTTTATTGAAGTATTTTTCCTTTTTTGTCAAAAGATTGACACCGAGATTTATTGATAGTCATGATATAAGCCGCGGTATAAACTTAGGGTCCGTCCATAAACCACGAGGACAATTTTTAACCAATCTTTGACCACCCCCCATCTAATATGGAACAACAATTTTTACTTTATGTAATTGACCTTAATTTTGTCACTTGGTGGTTTCTAAGGTCGCTGATTACGAATTTGATGTAAGTTTTCATAAATTTAAAATGGCGGAATTTTCTTTTTAATTTATGCAATTGACCTTAATTTTGTTACTCGGGAGTTCTAATACCAGTCAGGTAGGTGTAAATGTCCTAGGAGCGCTCACTGACAATTGACTTCTGTTTTAGAACTTGCACCGACTCATAACCAGCGAGCGTGCATAGAAATTTTTTTTTAATTTCTCTTCCCTATATTATATTAGCCGCTTTTCTTTTATGATTTAAATTGTTTTGTTTCATTATTTGTTTTTCATCTACATTTTTCGCTTTTCTGTAATTATGTTTTCTTAATCTATCATTCTCTAGTCTTATTTTTTTCTGTTCATCTGTTTCTTCAAACCTTGCCTTCCTTTTCCTCTCCCTGTCTTTGTCCTTGTCTGATTCTTTTCTCATCAATTTTTCAAATTTAGTAATATGATTGTCATTTAACTTTTTTCCTTCAGTATTTAAAATTTTATAATCTTCATCACTTAAATTTTGTGGATCTTTTGTTTCAATTTCTATTTCTAGAGCTACTTTAATTTTTTTACCTTTTAAATTGTTTTGCTTTATTACTTTCTCTTTATCTATATTTATAGTTTTTTGGTAATTACGTTTTCTCAGTCTATCATTTTCTAGTCTGATTATTTTCTGTTCATCTGTTTCTTTGAGCCTTTCCTGCCTTTTCCTCTCCTTATCTTTTATTGCTCGATGTCTCTTTTTCTCATAGTTTTCATTTTTATTAAGCTTCTCCTCTGAATATTCTGTAGATATACCTCTATTCACATTATTATTACTAATACTGATACTAGTTTCACAAATAGAAGACGAGTTTGGTATTTCTATGAGTTTTGTAGCTCCATCCGTTAAAAGACGTTTCCAATCATACTCAACAAAAAAGGTCTAATAACATTTGTCAATTCCACGGAAGGAAATGAAATTAAACGATTATTTTCAAACATAAAAATTAGATGTCGTCTCATTTCACTATGAATATAATTAACAGTATTTGGCAATTCATTGTAATACAAAAATGTTGCAAACGCAATTATATATATGCCACAGTCAATTCCATTCGGCTGTAGATTAACAGTTGAAAAAACTACCGGTGTTTTGAAAGGATAAAATCTAAGTTAATATTTTTTTTATCTTCATTTAAGTATCCCTTATTAAGACTGTTATAAATATATAGCCTTAATCCATCATAATAAGTACAAATCCAATGACCAGATTTGCAAGCACCACTAAAAAGTATTTGAATGTGCTTCTGATTTTTATCAATCGGAATAATGAATTCAGGCGTAATTAAATATAAAGTACTTTGCATGTTAAATGCTAAATTTGATTCTCTTCTCAACAACTTTCCGAATTCAGTAATATGATTGTCATTTAACATTTTTCCTTCAGTATGTAGAACTCTATGATCTTTATCACTTAAATAAACCTTTTCTTCTTTGTTAGTCATGATTTTTTAATAAAATGAACAAATAATAGAATATTTTTCAAAAACTTATTTTTAGAAAACAGGTTTAAACTTAAAACTTCTAAATCATAACTAAATAAATGAAAATAATGAATAAATATAAATAAATTTTTATAATTTATTTTATATTTTATTTTTTATATAAACATTTGTTTACATTTAAATTTATTTTATTTATTATATATTTTAATTTTAATCATAAATAGTCATCTAACTTCTTATAAATCTCATATTTATCTCATAAATCATAAATTCGCATAAATAACATAAGTCACATAAATCTCATTTTTGTCCCATATAAATCAAATAATTTTCATAATTACTGTAAAAAGAATGGTACTAATTTAGTACAAATTTTGGTACTGAATCTTCATTTGGTTCTATTTTAATACCAAAAATCAGCTCTAATTTAGAACCATTTATTTACAGTGAAGTCACATAAGCACATATAACTCATGAATCTCAAATGAATCATAAACACATACAATTCATAAAGCTGATATAAATCATTAGCACATAATCTCATATAAATCATAGGCACATAAGTACAAATAAATATATTAAAAATTGCAATACCTTACCTATTATAATTTCAAAACATTTTAATCAAAACTTATCCAAAACAAAATTAACAAAAATAAATTAATGTATTTACTCAATAACAAAATTATTTAATTCAAAATTTTTTTTTAAAAGTAGATTCATTTTCAAAAACATATACCTCGTTCTTAATAGCCCTCTTTTTCACTCATTAATCTATCTGTGAGTGAGAAAAGAAAAATAATTAGCCAATAAGGAAATAAGACGCCCATTTCGTATTTTGGCTTGAGAGTAAAATTCCCCACTTTTCCTTCCTCCATCAAATTCTGTTCCTCTCTTTCTACCTGATCCGAAAAATGGAGAAAACATGATACCCCCTTCTAAACCCAAAAAGTGGGCATTACTTTCTTAACTATTCCTCTCTCTTTCGCTCCCACTCTAAACTAAAAGGAGAGACAATACCTCCCTCCCTCTCTTTCTCTCTCACTGTAAACAGAATATATAAGGAAAGACTAACTTAATATATATAGATATAATAATAATATTCGCCTCTCTTTCGCTCCTACTCTAAACTAAAAGGAGAGGCGATACTTCCCTCTCTTTCTCTCTATCAAACTTTCTCTTTCACTGTGGACAGAATGTACACGATCTGGACAGACTGAATGAATGAATACGAAGTTTATTATAGTTAATGATATGTTTTACTGCATCACACAATAGGCGCCATTCTTGAAGCTTCAAAGACAATGATACTCGTGGATGGTTGCTTCTTAGTTGAATTTTTGGTATTATATTTCCAATTATGTCTAGTTCTGCTCCAACGACAACTTGCTTTGCAAATTATGGATTCAAGGTGTAAATTTATGATAATAACATTTCTCCACATGGTAAATATGACATTTTTTTGTCTTCTACTGATCAACTCCCTCAGGAACAAACTCTATTTGATTGTAAGGTCCTCCACGATTTCTTAAATATACACCACCTCTTACAGCTTCTGCTTTCAGACTGTTAAAAAGATTTGCATCCTCTTCAAATATTTTTAGCATTCTTGGAGGTAGGAAAATGTTAAATTCATTATTTATTTCAGCAACAATTTTCGGACCAAATTTCGTATCAATTTTTCGAATGTCTGTTACTTTATATAATGCATCGATGGTTAACTTCTTTGTTGTTTTGGTGACCAAGACTTTGCTTGCTTTGTTTAATTTATCGAAATTCATTTTTATTACTTAAATTTTAATTTTTAAATTTTTTCACTAAAATATTTAACTGTGACCTTTCTTCAATTAAACTTTTAACTTTATCAATTTTATGAATTAATATGTTCAAGCGCACTTGAATTTCACGACGTTGTTCTGCTAATATGTTCATTATCCAATTTAAACTGCAGGAATGATTTTGTTTAGAAAAACTGCCCTCTTTATATACACAAGATATGACCTATTTGACCTTGAAGTTAATTATAGATTTCGTAGAATTGCGGTAAGATCAAAAGCATTCTTATGAAAAGTACCGAAAATGTTTGCAAAAATTCCTTAGATAAAACTTAGTCAAAACAAAATAAATAAACTGTATAATAAAACAGACCGAAAGCAATAAATCAAAGATATCAAATAACATGTAAAACAATAGCTTAAATAAAGAAAATATATCCAGAAAAATAGGTATCAAATTACACGTGGGAAAAATTCTTTAGATAAATCCCAAACTGGAAGCAATAAATCAAAGATATTATAAACAACAAGTAGATGGTAAAAATTTCTTAGATAAGAATCTAATAAACAAGATATCAAATTACACATGTCAAAATTCTAGGAAGTATGACGTCATTTCCGGCTCAGCATCGTGCCCCCCCCGTTATGTTATATCCGCCTCAGAATCATGGTCTGACCCCCCCGTGATATCATATCCGCCTCAGAATCGTGTCCTCCCCGTGATGTCATATCCGCATCAGAATCGTGTCCTCCCCGTGATGTCATATCCGCATCAGAATCGTGGCCTCCCCGTGATATCATATCCGCCTCAGAATCGTACCCTCACCCGTGATGTCATATCCGCCTCAGAATCATGGTCTGAATATTACCTCCCTTGTGATGTAATATCCGCCTTAGCATCATAATACTTACCTTTTATCACATGCTTATCAAAGTGCATTAAAAATCTCATACCAAATGATCATGTTCACATATATCCAAATAGCGTATATACTTAGATTCAAAATTTAAATTTTCGCGCCAAAACTCAGGTATGCGCATGCGCAGTTCAATTTTAGTGGGTTAGAACTCTCCCTGTATATCTACTCTTCACATCTCATAACCTTTCCATTCTTTCCTATTCCTCTTAAATATTCGTGCCTTTTCGCACTCTCTCGAACACTACTTGAATCAGATTTAGCTATTCCAGAAATCTACCTTATTACTTTATATTTCCCACTATCTCTCTCTCTCCTTTTTCTCACTTCAAGCAACCTAACCTCACAATGTTCACTACTCTTTTTTACCTTTTTAGGGTTCCGTACACCTACGGTGTATCGGTGGAACCCTATTTGTGAGACTCTTGTGTCCGTAGCCAAATCGTGTCCCCACTAGCGGCTAAACTATTTGACCTAGAAAGCTCAAATTTGGTACAGATACGTATTTTCACTCGTAGATTACAGGAAAAATATAGAGAATGTAATTGGAGGTGATAGCCATAGCGTTGTCGAGAAAATAACAAGACTTTTGGCCAAAAATGCATAAAAAGTGACCATTCGTCCCCTTAACTTCTAAACTATTCAACATGGAGGGCTAAAGTTTGGCAAACTGGTGTATTTTAACGCGAATATTACAGGAAAAATATAGTGACCTTGCTATGTAATAATGGCCATAGCGTTGTCAAAAAAAAACTAAAAAAAATTTTGAAAAATTTTTTTTTTCTAATTTTTACATTATTTAATCTAATTAACTATAAATGGGTTTATTAGTATATTTTTACAGTCTAATCTCAAAAAATATATTAAAAAATCTGAAAAAATTAAATTTTTTTAAAATTTTTTTAAAAAATTTGTACAAAAATTTAAAAATAAAATTAAAAAAAAATCGGACAAGTGCTAGTTAAACTCGCACTGCAATGGCTGGTTCCGTACACAAATATTAAAACAATATTGGCAACATTTATCGGTAATTGGTAGAATTAAAATAAGCAATTAAAAAAATATATTAAAATCATTTGATAAAAAAAATAACTAAAAGAAATTAAAGTATTGTATAGTTATACAATACTTTAATTTTTTTAGTTATTTTCTATAATATAATATTCTAAACAATAATAAGTAGAGGAACTAATTTTGAAAATTTTGTTTCTCTACTTATTACTGTTTACAATATTAGATATACATTACTTTAATTTCTTTTAGTTGTTTTTTTTTATCAAATGATTTTAATATATTTTTCTTATTGTTTATTTTAATTCTACCAATTACCCATAAATGTTGCAAGTATTGTTTTAATATATGTGTACGAAACCCGCCATTGCAGTGCGAGTTCAATTCGCACTTGTCCAATTTTTTTTATCATTCACATTTACCCACTCGTACACAAACACTCTTTTTACTTTTACCACCACTCTTTTTCTTTGTTACCTTAAACACTTTAATGATGTTAATATTAATTAATTATTATATTATTCATAAATATGGTAATATTAATTGTCTGGCACAAATAAAACAGGTCAACAAAAAAAGTCTTAAATTTTTTATGATATATCGGAATGGTTTCTAATGTATTTTTGGACGCTAAACACGATCCCGACTTCCAAAATTACCCATCGCGTCAGGATTTTGAGAAAGTGGGGGTAAATACCCCAAAAACGCTTCTTGAGTATTTTCAACATTTTTTTTTCTTTTACCTGACGTGTTAGAGACTTCCACAAGTTCTTAAATTAAAGCTTGTAATGTGAACTACAAGACCCATATCCATAAAATAAAATAATTTTTTTTTTCAAAAAATGGGGTTTAAAACACCAAAAACGTGTGTTTTTGGATTGCTTTAATAGACTTCTTGCAATTGCTTGGATTCGCTTGAAAATGATTACTCGGGGTTTTTGGGGTCGCTGATTACGAATCCGATATTAGTTTTCAAAAATTAAAAATGACGGAACCCAGATGGCAGATGTAAAAATTAAGAATTGCTTAGATTCGCTTGAAAATTGTTACTCTAGGGTTTTTGGGGTCGTTGATTACGAATCTGCCATTTTACATTTTTGAAAACTAATATTGGATTCGTAATCAGTGACCCCAAAAACCCCGAGTAACCATTTTCAAGCGAATCCAAGCAATTGCAAGAAGTCTATTAAAGCAATCCAAAAACACACACTTTTGGTGTCTTCAACCCCATTTTATAAACAAAAAATTAATTTTTTTATTTTATGGATATGGGTCTTGTAGAGCACATTACAAGCTTTAATTTAAGACCTTGTTAAAGTCTCTAACACGTTAGGTTAAAGAGAAAAAAATTTGAAAATCCTCAACAAAGCGTTTTTGGGTTTTTACCCCCACTTTTCTCAAAATCCTAACGCGATGGGTAATTTTGGAAGTCGGGATCGTGTTCAGCGTCCAAAAATACATCGGAAACCATTCCGCTATATCATAAAAAATTAAGTCTTTTTTTGTTGACCTGTGTTATTTGTGTCAGACAATTAATATTACCATATTTATTAATAATATAATAATTAATTAATATTAACATCATTGTGGCATCTATTTTTTTAATTTTATAAGTTGAATTATCTTAATTTTGACGCAAGTTTAAAAAAATAATAAATGAAAAGTTATTCAATTTTTCACAATGACTGATACGTTCATAAGGCACATTATTTTACAATACCAAGATTTATTTGTTTGTACAAGACGAATTAGTGTGATTGTAAATAATTTTAATTGATTGATCGCCACGAAAGTTATAATTCAGAGTTTCCATAAATTTTATTATTTAAAAATAATAAGTAACCCTATTTTCAAGTACTATAATTTCTTTATAATTAATAGCACATATTTTTTTAGCCCTCAATATATTCTACAAAAAGTAAAGTTTTTCACCATCGTTTAGAATTTATTCGTTGAATGCCAAAAAAGTTATGCCCATATAAGAACAGAAACTTGTACCTAGGGTAACACTGTAAATTTCATGGTATAGATTAATTTATTCTGTTTTATTATTTATATGAGGCAAGTAGGCTAAAATTTATTTAATTTTCTTAGTTTAATAGATTCTTAGAGCTTTTCTAAACTAATAAAAATATGAAAATAATTAATAGAATACTTTAAAAATAGAAAGATTTGCCAGTAACATGAAATCGACCGGTTCTGTGGATTTAACCACATGTTTTTGAATCAGTAGCACGTGCTTTTGTTATTATAAACAATGTATTCAAATAGATTCAAAAACAGATACTACAGAATTTACAGTGCCATATGCTATAAAACTGACAGTACCGTGCAGAAAATTGTAGTCATACTTATTAAAGTTAAAAATGTTAGGTGATATCTTGTTAACATGCATTTTTTAATAGGAATAAATATTTCTACTATTTAATAGCATTTGTATTTCATATTAAAATATCATGCTTAAAAAAATAATTTATTTAGCAATGATAATAAAAATAAAGATTACAAAAGATTTATAAAATAATTTAATTTGGTTATTAAACATTTTGTTTCACTTAATATTCGTTATGCTTACTTTAATAGTATATTAAGCAACAAGGGTATAAAGGCAGCCATTTGTTTACGGTGATTTTTGTGACACGAGTGTCACAAAAATCACCGTAAACAAATGGCTGCCTTTATTCCCATGTTACTTACGATATTTTTTATTACTAATGCACAAAAGTGGCGATTTCAGATAGCAGACGACAGGGAATAAAAGTCAGTCACTTGTTCGACTTATATGAAAATGGACGCTATTTTCATATGGTCGAACAAATGAGTGACTTTACTCCCTGTCGTCAGCTATCTAAAAGCACCATTTTTGTGCATGTGGGATAAAAAAATTACTTTTTTTCTCACAAACGGTGAAAAATTCATCTGTTTTGTATATAAGTAGATTCAAATCAACATCATTTCAATGTATTATGATTGTATTTATGCATGTGTAATGTTGAATAGTGTGTTAAGTTTATATTGTGATAAATTGTGAGTTCAGGTCAAGTTATGAATTTTATCTCAAATTGTGTATGTTGTGTGCAAAACTACAAAAAAGTATAAAATATCTTGAAATCAGACTCAGATGTATAAAAGAGCAAAGATTTGTTTATTTCTTAAAACATTTTTTTTAAAGCAACAGTTTTGATAATCGAAACTATAGCATCATGCTATAAATTATTGTTCATGTACTTATTATTATTATTCGTTTATTGTTTAGATCAGCATAAGATCCATACAAAAGAGTATTACATCGAACGTATATTGAGTAAAAATTCACAACAATCATACACTTATTTACTTAACAAAACGGTCTTGTTCAGCTCTACATTTTAAAAACTCGCAAACAATCAATACAAATTCCCTAATCAAGGATGGCTCATTAGTAGACATAACACTAAACCAATATTCAGCTGAATTCGATTTACAATAAAAAATCTTGGAATATTTATATCGAATCATGTTATATGTGGGGCAGAGGGTTAACATGTGTACCAGATTTTCAGGTTCCAAACCACACAGAGGGCAAAGATTATTTATTTCAACATTATATTTTTCTCTTTTTATTATTATCCTTGAATTATAGATATTCAATAATCTTATTTGCGCAAATATACGTTTATAAAACAGAGTCATTCGTTTGGATATATATGATTTTTCGAAATCTGTACTAATCAGGTTTGACCAGAATTGCAAACTTTTTGAAATATTAATATAACTTCCGTCTTTTTCCCTTACAATAGACTCATATTTTTTTTAAATTTTTGTCGAGTTTTTAACTAAGATTTCCAAAGAGCAAGAATCCTATATTTCTACGAAGCCGCAGACATCATAATAATCACTGAATTTTTGAAACCAATTACCATTTATCATGCCTGCACTCCCGCTTTTTTTCTCTTTGTTAGCCTCATCAACTCCTCCACACATAGTCTTGGATAACGTGATTGGTCCATCCCTTTTAATTTTTCAAACCATGATAGAGTTAATTTTAGTAAAGTGTATGACAATGGGAGAGTATCAGTTTCCCTTCTAATTGCTATTGTTGGTGAGTTTATAGGTAGATGTAAAAGTTTTTTTAAGAAAGTTATTTGTACTTTTTCTAGCACATCTATATAATTTAACCCCCAAACCTGAATCCCATAAGCTACAATGCTCACAACAAAACTCTGAAATAGTTTCTTATAAGTACTCCAATTTTCAGCTTTTGAAACTGTTATGATTCTTAAACATGTTTTTATTGCCAGATTGGCTGAACTGACAACTTTCCCTGTCATACTCTCAAAACCAAGTGTGTCAGAAATGATGAGCCCCAAATATTCAAACTCTTTAACTAATCCAATGTATTCATTATTATATTTAAAACTTTTTATTTTAATGGGACCTTGTCCATTACATTTGAAAATCATAATTTTAGTTTTAGAGGTATTCAATTTTAAATTATTTTCTTCACAATAATGTTGTAACGCATTCAACTTTCGTGTGCATTCTGAGGGTGTGTCAGCGAATATGACGAGATCATCAGCATATGCTAATAAAAATATTTCTTTCACCTTGCTGATTACAATTCCCCTACAACCCTCCTTGATAAGAAATTCTTCGAGATCATTTATAAACAATAAAAACAATAAAGGGCTAAGAGTTTCACCCTGTAAAACACCTTTAGTGACAGAAACAGTATCAGACAATTCTCCATTCACTCTTATACACACATTTGCCTTTTTATAAAAATCAATTAATATATTTATTATTTTCGAGCTCAATCCTATATCTATGAGTTTTTGCCACAATAATTTATGATTTATTGAGGGAAATGCATTTTTAAAATCGACAAAAATCGCATATAAAGCTCTATTTCCCCTACTTGCATGTATCTGAATCAAGGAGATAAAAGTAAACAAATTATCCATGCAGCCTCTTCCCTTTTGGAAACCTGACTGGAATTCCGATAACAAATTATTTTCTGTCAACCATTTAGTTATTCTATCTGAAAGAATGTGAGTAAAAATTTTTGTAATTGTATTTACTAAAGTGATATGTCTATAATTAAACGGGTCTTTAGTATCACCTTTTTTAAATATCATAACCGACTGTAAGTTATCCCAGTTTCTCGGTACCCGTTCCTCCTCCATGATTTTGTTAAACAAAAATCCCAAAAAAACCTATCCATGAAGGAAGGAGGTGTTTATAAAAAGTTCCTCTAATACCATCCATACCTGGGGTTTTATTTTTTACTCTTCAAAATACTATTTGTTATTTCTTTAATACTTATTGGAACATCTAAATTAAAATCAATTTGTTTGGGAATTTCTAATTGAGAGAAGGTTTTAATTGGGAAAGATTTATATAAATATTCATTCCAAGCAATTATTATTATTATTATTTTTTTATAATGTTTCTTTAATACAATATATTTTGTTCTATTATTTCCTTTAAATGACTCTTTTTTACATACTTTAAGAAGGGATTTCATTTCTTTTTTTATTTTGGCACATTCTTTATCAAACCATTGTTTGTTTTTATATGAAATAAATTTGTTTTTATATATCTTTTTCATTTCCAGGGTAGAGGCTACATTGTTTATCACTACAGATAACAAATCACAAAGTTGGTCCATGTCGTTCAATATTTCATTAAAGTCAAATGACTTTTCTAATAAAAAATAAAAATCGTATGCCTTATTCTCATCAAACGTAAAACAACGTTTCGTTTGCGAATTATTTTCATTAGTACAGCTTTTATAATTCGATATTGATTCCACAAAATAAACAAATACCGGAAAGTGATCAGAACCTATAACAAATGCTTTTATTTCCAAGTCTCTAATCAAATCCATTCATTTCAATGTTACCCATACTAAATCTATTACACTCATTTCCACAGAACTTACAAATGTATAATTTCCCATTGTGTCGCTTACTGTTCTACCATTAAGTAACAATAGACCGTTTAATTCTAAATTATTTACAAGATTTTTTCCATCATTATTACTTTTTTTATCTAAAGATTGTCTAGTAGCAGAGAGATTAAAATTGTCCCCAATTACATCTTTTGAAACTTGATTCAATTCCGCAACTCTGCAATTGAAGTCTCCTCCCAGAATAATTTCAGTTTGAATATAAATTTGATAAATTATCTAAAAATAATGTTAATTCTTCAATTAAAAGTTGTACATTAATCGATTGTGGTCGATAAACCACTCCCAACAAGAAAGTAATCCTACTAGTGTTAATTTTTTAAAAATCAGTCGGAGAAGCAGGCGCAATGCGCCTACATCATAGGGTTTCGTGGCGTAAAATTATAAATAAATAATAATTTATTAAATTTTTTTTAATGAACAAGGCTTCGTCCATAAATTACGTCACACGTTTTTAGCCCATTTTTGACCCCCTCCCCCCTTTGTCACACTGCGTAACATCTGAAGGAACCCCCTCCCTCTAAATTACGTCACAATTCGTAAACCCCCCTTTAATAAATTTTTCCAAAATGGATCGCTGTCAATATCTAATTTTACATAAATAAAGTACATTTTTTAATATTTTGAAAACAAGAAATATATTTGATATTTTTATTCATACAATTTTCTTATTATAATGTGTAACATATTTTGTAATACCATAAACATTTGGTCCATTTTGATCAAGTTCTACCTTAATTAGAAAATAAAAAGTAAATAAATTCTTAAAATTTACTGATCAGTCTCGGTTTCCCATGGACATGTAATCCATTTTAATATATTTTCTACTGGTAAAGTACCAGATTTATCACAATCTTGTGAATCAGTCTCATCTTCAACCGAAGTCCATTCCGCATCTTCATCTCCGGTTTCTTTGTGGCAAATAATACGTAATTTTTCATTAGCACGTCGAGCAGCAATTCTAGTGGACTGCATACGTAATGGAGTCGTTACAGATTTAAAAGGATTTGTAGCCTTAGAGATTCGTAGATGTTCAATTTTCGCATGTTCTTTCATGGACTTTTGTGAAGCGAAATACAGCCCGCAATCCTTACAGATTCGACTATAAAGTTGATCATGTACTGAAGGGCAATACATATCATAAGGCATATCCTTATATTCAGTCGCCATAGGAGGTTCTAATTTGAGCGTAGAACGTTGAAGAAGAGTTAAAAATTTTCCGTCGTTAGATTTAAGATCTGTCGCTTCAAAATGACCGGATGTTGTTTGCTTTACTCTCATTGGTGGCTGAAGAAATCTGTTTGGTAAAATCAATCGAAGGTCGGATCTTGTTGGTCCACAGCATTCAAGTGAATCACATTTCACGATCTAATAGGAAATCAATTTTTGAGAAACAATTATTTTAATTCTATTTTAGAGATTATTATTTATAAACAAAAAATTTTTAAAATAACATTAGTCGGCGAGTGATGATTTTTTTCTCGGTAGGTAAAACTGTCAATTTTTAGATCTTAGTTTATAATTATACAAGAAAATACTACAAGATGCATTTTTAACTAAGGATGTAAATAAAAAATAAATATTATGTAAAATAAATATTTTTACCTGCAAGAGATACTGCGATTCTCTAACATGAGCAGTATACCAATCTTGTCTAAGGCCTTCTGGTAAACGATCTTTAACGAGTTCCACATGTTCTTTAGAAGGTGCAATGAATTCAGCAACAACAGGATCCAAATTAAATTCATTAAAATGCTTTATAGCCTCTTGAATAACTTTGCTATAACGGGGGTTTTCGTCCGGCCCACCGTCAACTGAAATAATTACTACCGGCTTTACTGATCCTGTTGTAGTTTTGCTAAATTCATTGAATTCTTCTAGTTCAAGCAGTCTTTTGAAGTCACATGCGTGGGATGTAGCTGTCGATGAGGAATGCTTTCCACTGCGTATTGCTACGTAAGTGGGTCCTGAGTATCCCACAGAATCTGGATCTCCGAATCCATTTTCTTTAATTGAAATCCCAGCGTAAACGGAAGGAATTAATTTATGTTTCTCAGCAACTACAAAATCGTGATCCGGTAATATGACTCGATATTCTAAATTCATTAGAATTGGACCCTGTTTATTAGCTGCAGTCACACCTATCGGGACACGAGCTTTGTCATCCTGAGAAACGAAAAAGACAGATTTAGGTCCCAAAAGTGAAGCTAATTGCTCCAAGTACCTAACAGACGTTACTGCAAATTCAGTTTCGACATGTTTTCTTCTTTCGTCAGTTCGAGCCTTAATCAATTTTACTGGAGCAGTTTGCACGTGTCTCTTACCTTCAATGGTATTAAAATTTCTTGGATGAAGGCGAATATATGTGGCACTTCAAATTAATTTGAATCCTTCTTTAAGCAACGCGTTGTGAAGATTATCTAATGTCTTACAAGATCGAATAATTTCGGATCTTCTTTTTTCGTGTTCAGAGCTGCCAATAATTGCAATTTTAGAAATAGTGCTCAGTAATTCACTTTGTTCTTCTTCTAAACGTGGCCTGCCAGATTTTGCTCTTATCTTCAGTTGTTTTGCTAGTGTAGGATCTAATTCACAGGCTTCTTCCAATCTTGATCTTTTCAAATCTCTACTTTTTTTGACGTTCTGCACTGGACTCCTTAGATTTCAAAATTTTAACTTTTGCATTTAATTTTTTTCTAACTGAAGTAATCAAAGCTTCGTTTTCATCAGTTGCTAAACCCGATTCACGAATAGTTAAAAGATGATCTAATTCTTTCTCATACAAAGAAATTTTTACAGTTGAAGCTTCTTGCGAAGGTTTAGGTCGTTTACGAGAATCAATAGAGTCGTTTTCTGTTAGCAATTCATTATTAGACTCTATCTCAACCACATCAACAGTAAACGGTTTATTAGAAGTTCCAGTACTTTCTGAAGAAACATTTGAGGATTCCGTGTTTCTTCTATCACTTTCTGATTGTGGAATTGACTTTACAGATGCGGCCTACAAAAAATTGAATATTTCGTCAACATTCTATTTTTGATTAATATTTGCTTTATTTAGAAATGTAAATGAACAAGTAATGTATAAATTAACAAAAATAAAAAAACATAATAAAAATTTTAAAATTAAATTTTCAGTTCTAAAGGTATTTGTATTTATTTTAATACATTAATTCATTGCGTCTTTGATAAATTAAAACTCGAAATTAAAATCCAAAATTAATTAAAATAGAATTTTACCAATCTAAAATTTTCGATAATTGAAAAAAATACTCACTTCACAAATTTGTTTCGTTGTTTCTTTAAATATATATTATGTCTATATTATTTCAATTAAATTTATCTAGCCTATAAGAAAAATCTGTACTTACTTGAATGAAGAAGTTTAGACTTTTAGTTTTTCTTTTTGTAGCAAGTATTTTCAACTCTTCTATTTCTTCTTGAACTGTTTGTTTAAGAAAAGTTTAGTCTTTATCGTCTGCATGTTTTTCTTTCAAATTCCTCCAAATCTTATTGGCCTCATTTTGCAATTTTTGACCCGGTATATCTGGATGACCACATTTATAAGCTTCATAAAATTTTAAATAGAGGTTTTCTTAACTTTGCGACATTTTATTCGAATCATGAAGAAAATCGTTTGCACGAGATATTTGCACTTCAAGCAAGTTAAAACTAGTTGAACGATTGAAATCAGTACTGGCAACAATGAAAACTCAATAACAAAACTAAAGGTTAAGTCACACTTTTGCATCCGGGTTGTCTGCTTTCAGCACGGATATATACACAGATCGGAAATCGAATGATGGCAATAAGTGACGAAAGCCGTCGATAGGTGGCTAAAGGTCGAAAAGTCTATTAGTGAAAAAAGTGAACCCAACTTTTCGACACGTGTATACAGTACAAAGTGTGACATAACAAAAGAAAAAGTCCCCACCCCCCCTTGGTCACAATTAGTGAGACGCATTCTTATTCTCTAAAGTGAATTTGTTAGAAGTTCCATTATACAGAATTTTAAGTGGAAGGAATGTCCATTATCAGTATTTTTATTTATCTTAGTTATTAAATGTTTTATAGTGTAGATAATCAAAATGTATAATAAAAAAATTAGAATTTAAACAAATTTGCAACAGTATTAATTTGTAAATTGGATAAGTTTTGTTTAACAGAATTTAATATTTCAGAATTTTATTTTACTGGAAATTTCGATTTTGAGAATTTTTATTTGCTGTGATTCTCATTTAAAAGAATTTTCAAAGTACATAATTTATACTTAATCGAATTATCATTATACAGAATTCACATTAGAATAAATTTTGTTTTCTCGAAATTTTCATTTGCTAAAATTTATATTAAATAGAATAGTTATTCAAACAATTTTTCAATTGATAGAAGAAATGATAGAATGAATTCTTTCCTAGCTGAATTTTCATTTCTAAAAATATTAAGTGGCATATATTTTATTTGAGCAACTTTTTATTTGACAGAAATTTCAAAAAGCAGAAATTCAATTGAACAGAATTAATGATTAGTAGAATTTCCATTTGTCAGAATGTTCATATGCTGTATATTTTATTTTATAGAATTTAAATGTGACAGAATTGCAGTATGCGCGAATTTCTAATTCACCGATATATCAAGCACACGAAAGTTTAATTAACAGAAATATAATTTGTCCGAAAAGACTCCATTAGATAGATTTGTTGTCTCTCTCTAACTAATGGAGCATTGTCGGGCACATTAAATTTCTGTCAACTAAACTTTCGTCAGCTTTAGATGTCGGTAAAGTAGAAATTCGTGCATATGTCAATTCTGTTACATTTAAATTCTTTAGATGAAATTTCTAGCATATGAACATTCTGACAGATGGAAATTCTACTAATCATAAATTCTGTACAATTGAATTTCTGCTTTTTGAAATTTCTGTCAAATAAAAAGTTGCTTAAATAAAATATATGCCACTTAATATTTTTAGAAATGAAAATTCAGCTAAGAAAGAATTTATTCAATTATTTCTTCTATCAATTAAAAAATTGTTTAAATTACTATTCTATTTAATATAAATTTTAGCAAATGAAAATGTTGAAAAATTAAAATTCGATCTAATGTGAATTCTGTTTAATGAAAGTTCGATTATGAACGAATTTTGTGTTATAAAAATTCGTTGAAATGGAAATAAATGTAAATAAAAATTTGCAAAAACGAAATTTCGAATAAAAAAAATTCTGAAACATAATAATTCTTTCGAACGAAACTTCTACCATTTACAAAACAATATTTTTGTAAATTTATTTAAATTCTAATTTCTCTATTAAATATTTTGCTTATCTACTCTGTAAGGCAATTATTAACTAGGATACATAAAAAGACGGATAAAGGAAATTTCTTCCACATAAAATTCTGTATAATGGAACTTCTAACAAATTCACTTTAGAGAATAAGAATGCGTCTCCAATTAGTCACATTTTCATAGACCCCCTCCCCCCTAAAAAGTGTGACGTAATTTATGGACGAAGCCCAACCATTACCCTAGCAACCGTTGTTATGACAACCATTAACATGGCAACAAATAACATAGCAACGATTACTATGGCGACGGTTGTTATAACAACCATTACCATAGCAACGGTTGCCATAACGACGGTTGCTATGGAAACCATTACGTTAGACTTAAGACGTAAGGCCTTAAGACTTAAGACATAAGACTTAAGACATAAGACTCAAGACATAAGACTTAAGACATAAGACTCAAGACTTAAGACTTAAGACTTAAGCCATAAGACTTTAAACTTAAGACTTAAGAACTACGGACGGACACCAGAGTCTCGCTATAAGGGTTTTGGCCCTTGGCCACGAAACCCTAAAAATGAATGATTCAGACTTTTCAAGTATTTTAACTGTATAAAATTTATCATTAAACAAAATTAGGATACCCCCACTTGCCCTACCTTTTATCATAGTCTTTTTTGCGGACACACTTACAAATTGAAGGTTTGCTGGTATCCATGGTGTTATGTCCTCTTCTAGCCATGTCTCATACAAACAAATGATGTCGTCTTCTTTTAATAACGGAAAGATGTCCTTGAAGTTTGCGAATCCATGGCAGTTCCAGTAGACACATTTTGTGAATAGACTTCGGTCCGTGTGAGTAGAGGTAGATGACTCATCCTTGTCCACTCTATTACAATTAGATAATCTTTGCTATTGAGAATCATTGTTTATCCCATTTTTTACACTTTGCCTCGGCGCGAAAAAGTCGGTTAACTGCTTACTGGTAACCGCGTCTTTCCTGTTGAGTTTACTCGTTCGCTTTCTGATGTGTTTAATAGCATTATACTCAGCAGTTATCAAATCTGCTTCTTCTGAGTCAGCTGCACGTTTTAAATTTTCTTTTATCATATTGTCTATTTCAGACATCTGAGTTTTCATATCATCAATAAATATTTTATTATTTTTTATTTTTGCATTCATATTCAATTTTTTTAATTTCTGTATTTTATCTTGCAATGATTTCCAATTAAGTCTTTCCTCCTTAGATCTATCCCTGGAAATTGCAAGATCCAAATTCTTAAAAGATTTTGCTTTTGAAAATCATTAATCGCATAATCAGGAATCTGTAGATCCAGTTTCTCGAACACATTACGCGCTGGGATGAGAAGATCATCTTCTTAAACAGTCACTTCAGGGATGTTATATATTATAATGTTATTCTCCCTTAGTTTGCTCGATATAAGCGCTACTTCGGATTTCATACATTTCAGCTCATTTTCAAACACTTCACATTTTTTTAAGCCACTTTTGTGTCACTATGAAACGTATGCATATCCTTTCTTAATTCATTATGTGATTCAGTAAGTTTTGCGATCTCGGCTGTCAATTTACTTAGACAACTTGCTATTTCTGCTCCTGGTGTCTCAGACATTGTTGAATTGTTAATATAATTTTCTTACTTGAGTAATAAATAAAACTAACAAAGGACAACTCAGCACTAAACTTTACATTCAAAATTTCTATATATATATTCTCTAATTTGAATTTCACAATCAAAACAAGAGAGCTCTTATAAAGCGTCCGTACCGTATGACGGTTCGAGCAGTACTCCCTTGTTCATGTACTTTAAAATTGATAGCATGCACTATTAATTCAAAATAAAATAGAAATCAAATCACTAGTACATGCTATTGAATTAATAACAGATATAATTATAATACCTACGAAATGCATTTCTTGATAGTATAGCATTTTCTATTAACACTACAGGTTCTGTAATAGTATTATATAATATGAATTTAAATCTATAGTGCAATAATCAATAACACATGTTATTAAAACAATAGTATTTGTATTCGAACGATATTGAATATGCCGTTTTTTGCGAAAAACAAATATGTCATTGATTCAATATCATTTTTTCTCAGAGTATAAAACGCTCATTTGTATTACACTAAAACGAAATTAATTGAACTGATTAAATTTGATTAAAATAAAACTTTTGCAATGTATTGTAATTTAACAAATTTATGACCATATCTTTTTAGATTAATTAAAATAAATCGTTTTTTTCAAATAGCGGAAGAACGTTTTTAAAACAAAAAACTTTAGTTTACTAAGAAATTTTTACGTTTTTTCATATTTCAAGATCAATTAAGGTATTTGTCGCGCGACTGGTCACTGTCAAAAGTTTGTATCCGTTGACTGTACTTATGAAACGATTATGAATGCGAGTTTCCGAAAAACTTTTGCGGACGTACAGTTTGACACACAGATGTTCTCAAAGTATATTCATAACCTCTCGCATGAAAAACGAACGTGGCAACGTCGCAAGTTTCGCATATGGCCGTCTTTAAAATTTCGCGCCAAAAGTAGCAGACGAGCTGTAGTATTTAACAAGCGCTATTGCCACGTTTACGAATTCACCTGTCATTTACAATAAATGTTAAAATAATTTTTCAAGTTTGATGTTAAATATCTTTTAAACAAAACAATGAAAAATTTTCATTTTTTTTATAAAAGTCCATTTTGGTTCAATAAATAAAACTTTAGTTTTTCTAAAAAATCTGTCGATTAGTATAAGTGCAAAAATTAAAAATCTGTGGTTTTCATATGGTTTTCCTATACCATACATGTTAAAAATTGAAACTTTGATTTCATTTTTTGAGACTTACAGACGGTCAATTTTATTTTAATAGGCCTTATTTTGTAGATAAATATCCAAAGAATAATTATGTGAAATTTAAAAAAATTCTGTCGAAAACGAATTTACGCGACAAATACCTTAAGCAGATAGGATTTTAAATAAAGTTAATTAGTAAATCTAATACCATCAAAAAAAAGATTCCACGGTTAGATTTAGTTGACAATTTGTCAAAACTTTCAAACCTCTAGACAATAGTAGGCCCGATGGTTGGAAAAAGGCTAAGGAAAGTAGTTTAAATGACCTTCAATTTTTGGTTGTTCAAAGTCTGGACTATGGTTGTCTCGACGGTTAGAGTTTTTATATACATGTTAAGTTAAGAGTTCGATCCCAACGAGTGTTAGATATTTTCGAAAATGTAACTAGATACAGATCTGTTATATAACCTGATTGTAACAGAGTTCTACAACATAGTTACATGTTACTTACAGAATAGTTCTGTATCATGCTTATGTCACAGTTCTATCACAACACAGTGGGCCAGAAACTCAAATTTTTGGCCAAAAAGGCAATTTTTTAACTTGATTTAAATTAGATGAGATGTAAATTACTTATTTTTATACATTTTTTTACATCAAACACTAAAATTGTTTTGCATTATATTAATTGGGAAGAATTATACAACCCTTCGAACAATAAATTTTATTTTCTAAATTTCTAGCGTTCTATGAATATTTAACGCATTTTTTTATTTACAATTTTTTTAAATGGCATAATAAGGCACTTTTTTTATTCACATATATAAGATAAAAGTTTGTTAACCAATACCATTTTTACAGTAAATTTAACTACTAAAATAGTTATCTAAACTATATGTTGTTAGTCATAGTAACTGCTTCATTTAGTTGCAGTAACTAAATTTTCATAGTTCCTATAGGCGCCCGTAACAAATTGTAGTTGTAACAACTGTAAAAAATAGTTAAATTAACTATTTAAAGGAGTAAAATGAAATTATTTATTTGTTTTTTATTATTATTGAGGTCCATTTTTTTATATTTTCTCTTACCTATTTTTGTTCATATATAATTTATATATTAAATTCTTATACACCTAACAGAGAAAAATCCCCAAACGCCGGGGATTGAACGCACGACCCTAACATTCGCAAACCGATAACCTAACCACCTAACCACGCTCGCACGCTACGATGACTGGCATTGTACTTGAGGACATTCTTCTTAGATTCAGTCATAATAACTACTCCGTTTAGTTGCAGTAACTAATTTTTTAAGCTCAAGGACTTAGTTGAAATGTAGCCAGCATATGATTTTAAATGACTCAACGATAGTGCAGTAGTTAAAAGTACTGTTGAAAATAGTTATTTTCAGAATTTCTGTAGTAAAATCATCCACTTTTTACTAGTTATAAAAAAATTAAACTTACTATTTTCATATAGTAAAAATAACATAAAAATTGTTACTTTTATGACTTTTGTAGTTATAAAAATAAATGTTTCTTACCACCATAGAGATAAATTATTAAAAGCTAGTAAGAATTGGTTCTTTTAACTACATTAAACACAAAAATAACAAATTCCAGCGGTTGTTTTTACTCTTTGGAACAGTAAATTTTAATTTATTTTGCAAATAGCAAGAAATGGATATTTCTACTACAGAAATTCCGAAAATAACTATTTTTAACATTACTTTTAACTACTACACTATTGTTGAGTTATTTACAATCATAACCGTAGTAGTAATTTTAACTACATAAAACCAACTATTCAATTTTAGTTCCACTAACTATGGAAGTTTAGTTAAAATGATGCTGAATATGGTAGTTTTAACTACATTTTTTTAACTGCACATATGTGGATGTTTTTACCACTAACGTTTTTTCTCTGTAGAAAAAAATGATCTTTTCAACTGCATGTATAGTAAAAATAACTATTTTCAACAATTGATTTTACTATATGAAAACCGTAAATTTCTTTCTTTCTCTGCAACTACTAAAAAATAGTTGTTTTAACTACATAAATCATAAAAGTAACAACTTTCAGAGGTTGTATTTACTATATAAAAACAGTAAGTCTCATTTTGTTTGCAACTAATACAAAATAGTTATTTTTGCTACCACAATAGTTAAATGAACTATTTTTAACAATAGTTTTTACTACTACACTATAGTTGAGCCATTTACAAGCATCTGTTAGTTATTTCAACTACGTAAAGTAGTTATTTTAACTACATAAAACCAACTACTTTATTTTAGTTCCACTAACTGAGGAAGTGTAGTTAAAATTCTGCTGAATATGGTAGTATTAACTACTTTTTTTCTAACTACACAAATGTGGTTGTTTTTACCATTCGCATTTTTTTCTGTGCACTACTAAAAGTGACCAAGAGTCAATTTCATTATTTTACTCAAATGATTTTTTTTCTTATTTTAAACATATGGGTCAGTCCATTGACTTTCGTCTGAGAGTCGTTGCGGCCATATTTTTAAAAAATCTAATTTTCATATATGTGAAACTCGATGATTTTATGAGTTCATTAATCATAATATTATGTTACAAATTTTATTTCGTTTAATAATATTAATTATCAAAAGTAGGTGGTTCATGTTAGATATAAATTTATTTATTTATTTATTAACAAAATAAATCTATTTTTGTGCATATTCCACTTTAACTATATATTTAAGAAAAAAAACGTTTCTATCAAATTAAAGAAGAATCAGATCAAAAATTAAATACCCTTATGTATACGTAATTGTTCTTCGGAATAATTAATTATTTAAAAGTTAGTGGACCCTTTCTTAGTTTGTTATTGTTCAACAAACCCGGATAGACGGTATTTCAAATTAGTGATAAAAATAGAGGAAAAAGTCAAGTATTAATGAGTTGATTGTAATAAGACACTACAAGATGTGTAATATAAACCTCAGTTTATTCAACTTAGAAATTCCTTCTTTTATTATAATGATTCGTGTATGTTATAATTAAATATTAATTGTGTATGAGTTTGTATGAGTGTAAATAATAACAACAAGTTGACAATTAACTCACCATAAAAATAACAAACTTATATATTGTTATTATTATCTTTAAATCTTGAATACTTCCTTAAATAGGCAAATTTAATTCACTCTCTTATATTTAGAAAGATGACACTGTCATAATATTCCTTGTTAACTCTCTTCTTTTATTATATCTTTATAAAAAAATCTATTTTTATTTGTTCCAACAATATTGCATATTTCATTAATAATTTCTAATCAACATTGAATATTCAAAGTACAGGGTCACTGTATTAAATATTTGTTGATGATATCATTTAATTAATCAATTTCTATTCCATCAAATGAAGGTTAATATTTTTTAATATTCATAAAAATGAAATAATTTTTTTAATTTGATGTCCGTCATATTAGATCCGCCATTTTGAATTTTTTTATAATCTGGCTACATATTCGTAATTAGCGACCCCTAAAACCCCCTTGATATAGAGTTTTCTTTTTTTTTATTGTTTATACTCCTGCCCTATTGGCCTTACGCACTTTGACAAGAGTCCCCGAGAAATACTTTTTTGGATTAAGCATAACCATTCTACTTTAGAAATTTTTTATATATTAACCTAATTTTGCGTCTACAGCCGACTTTATTAGGAGTACTCGCATTACGCCTGGACCACCCGTCAATGGGTTTTCTCGCCAGAGAAGAGGGAAACTGTAGAAAACCTCTCTGAGTACAACCGGTTTATCGACAGTCGAGTTCTAATGGTGTGTACCGGACAATAATCAACGGTTCATCAAATTTTGAAAAGTTTAATATTATAAACACTTTTTCTTACGAAGAATAAAACTTTAAAACTTGCTTAAAACTATTGACAGCATTATAGTGACAGTTTATAACATTTTTACAATAATAGGTCTTTTTTAAAAAATTATTTAATATATGTTTTCGTAGTGGTTTTTAGCGTAGAATCAAATAGCGCTATAAGTTTCTTATAAAAATTGATTTTTCTTCATTTGTTTATAAAAAAAATTATTAAAAAAATTTTTTTTTAACATTCAACGACAAAAATTATTATTAGATCCCATGCCAGGATTCTAATAAGTTGCTTTTATTATATCTGCATTCCTTTGCCTATAGGCATCAATGGGTTAATGTAAAAAATCTTTTCCTTAAAGCAATTTTTCAGTTTGTAGAAAATAAATTTGACACAATAACGTTTGACTTTTGTTCCACTGAAGACCATAAAAATAAAAAATTAGAAATATAAGCCTGAATAAAGTGTGGAGGGAAAGATTTTTTACAATAAAAAAGAAAAATAATGTTTATAAAAAAGTTTAAAATATATAGTTAAACTGTTTATAATAATAATATATACGTATATAAATAATAAATGTATTAGAGGCGAGCAGTAAAGGTCATATCATCTTTTAAAATACACTGATATAGACGCTACTTAGTTAGCGCAACGCACAAAAACTCGTAGCGGAAACTTCAAAAATTTTTTTCTCAAAAACATCAAAAAGCACTTCTTTAAAAATTTAACCACTTATTAAGGAAGGTTTAAATTTTAAGAAAATAATTTTTTTAGGAAACTCCATGATGTCTTTAGCATATTTTTTAACAATAAAAAATTATTGTTTAAACAAATTATTGAAAATTCAATTTTTCTTAACTTTTTTTAATATTATAAAAAATTGACATTTATTTATTTTCAGTTTCCAATTTTTCAAATCTAAATATCTTGCAAAAAAATTTTTTACATTCTCATCATATGAGAAAGTATTAGTTTTGGTCGAAAATTGACTTTCGCTAATTTCATGAAATCTCGACGTTTTGGGATCCCCTGAACCCAAAAAACATGGTCCGGCGAGGGTGTCTGTCTGTAGACCAAAAATTTTGTTCCCACGATAACTTTTGAAAAACTTATCCGATCGTTTTTAAATTTAACACACTTAAAGTTGGTGCAAAAATGAAGGCCAAGTTCGTTAACCAGCTATTTTCGTCAGAAACTACTTTTTTTTCATTTTTGGGTCAGTCAGCTTAGGGAGCTTTTACAAATGATGTCACGTTTTTGGGGGCAGGAGGGGGGTATCTACTAAACGTGACACAATGTATTTTTGCAAGTGAAATTGCTTGACAGGGTAGGGCTAGTGGTAGGGCATAGCTGTGTAAAAAGCTCGAATAGTTTCGAGTACTCGAATTCACTCTAGCGCTCAAATTTAATCGAGTCCTCGAATTTAACCGAGAACTCGAATTTTTCAAGTTCTTGAAGTCACTCAAGTACTTGAAAATGTCGAGTACTTGATACATCGAGCCGGCTTGGGCTTGGCTCGGATCGACATTTCGAGCTTTTTGCACATCTTTACCAAAAATATACATTTTAATCCACTTAATCTTGCAATCATCAGCAAACAAAAACATGTGATGAGAATGTAATCCTTAAAGTCGTAATAACTTTAAGAAAAAAAATGTTTTATGAAACATATAATAGGAAACAAGAACAAGAACACAATATAATAATGCACAATAATTGCAGACCACCGCGAGCGAAGTGAGCCATTTGCGCGCGAAGCGCGCAACAACACACGGAGCGCGAAGCGCGACGATCAATATTCGCGCGCCCCGAGGCGCGCTGATGCTGGTTCCACATATACAAAACGCGCGCGTATCGCGTAGACGCGTAAGCTAGCGTATACGTATTATATTTATAAGCCTATAGACGACAAATTGCGCGCGCCAACAGTGTTTCGAGTTTGACGATGAAAAATTAATTTTCAAAACATAATTAAAAAATCAAATAATTAAACATAATTTATAAAAAATAGACATATTTATATAAAATAAATGATCATATTTTGTTTATTATAAAAAACATTTATTACATGAACACGGAGAAAAAGGAATAGTTGACACATCCAGATACATGGATATCACAGCCATATTATATTGAAAAATACGGGATATCCATAGTTAAGGTTGCTGCATCTATATTCTATGGCTGGCTGTATATTGTTGGAGCAGCAAAAGGTCTATGGTTGGGTGATCCATAGTAATGGAAATGGGAAACAAAAAATTGGAATCACTTAATTAATTAAATTCAATGTCACTTGAGATATTTTATACACATTTTTGTTAATTATTCACACCACTTATTGAATAATCGCATATTAACAAAATAAATTATTAACCGATGGGAGACACGAACCCTAGACCTAATGCATACTAAACACTAACGCTATCCACTACACTATACACACAACTACAATATTTGAGCATATCATATTCCTTATATACTCTACACATATTTCATGAAAATTAATTTACATAAACACAAATAGACAATAACGATAATAAATAATAAACAATTATAACACTATTTATACACAATAAACTCACAACGCGATTATATAGACGTGACAGGAAACCGACGCGACGGACAAATTGAGACGACCATTTTTAAATGGATGCCATGATAATGAATTGCGCGCAACATGTATCGAAATTTTGAACTAACTATGTATCTACCAACCAAAGTTTATATGGATGAGAAAGCCATATGAGAAAATCCATAGCATGAATTGTAAGCCCAACCATGCCTATGGATGTCACATCCATATTTGATTCAACAATATAATATGGCTCCCTCATCCTTTGAATATGGAATGTGCTTCCATTCTGAAAGTTGTCTCTTCCATTTAATTGGATAACACAACAATATTCTGCTCAACAATATTTTTATGGATATCTCTTCCAGACCTTTTCTTTCCGTGAAGTAATACGAACAAAATCATCAAAAATTAGGCCTAATTTTATTGAAATTTACTCTCTAAATCAGAATCAGTTAAATTCCTACTTAAGATTAGTGAAATTTGACTAAGAATCAGTGACTTTATTCTCGCGATTTGAATCAGTGGAATTAAACTGAAAATCAGTTAAAAATGACGGAAACTGAAAATCAGGAACTAAAACGAAACTAAAATTTCGAAACGGTTCTTGGTATTTATTTAAAAATAAATTTTATTTACTTATTAAATACATATACATTTATTTTATAATTAATTCAGGGTGTCCTGCAAGTACTAAGAAAAAAATTTCCTGACTTTCCCTTGACTCTTCCCTTCCCTTTTTTATAACAAATATTTAACAAAAAAAATTATGTGAGCTGGTAAATATTAACGTAATTTTATGATAGTGAACTTAAACACTTTATTTATCATCATTATAAACCTTCTTTTGTTGTAAACAAAATATTACACACATAAAATTTAAAAAAGACAAAGATAAAGTAATCTAATTATTTGTTTATTGAAAAACCACGATCTAAAGCCGCGTTCCCGCATGAGATAAAATTAAAATCATTTTCACAAAGTTTTCCAAATTAGAAAAGCCTTTTGATGATGATTTCAAAAATGAAAGAGAACCAATAAACGAAAGTGATTCACTCATTCAAGTATCTGGTCGGCTGAAAATTTAAAAAATAAAAAAAAATCTATTTCTTATGCAATTTAAAAAAAAATTCCTGATTTTGATTAAAATTCCCTGACTTCCCTGACCGCTGGACAGGGAAGTCAGGATTATATATTAATATATTAATTATTTATATATTATTTATTATTAAACTTTTTTATAATATAAATATAATTTTATTTATAACAAAAAATTGTAGGATAATAAAAAAATTAATAATAAATAAATTTTAAAATACAATATACCGTCAGAATTTGTCAGCACGAACGACGGGCGAGCTAAGAAAAATTGCTGCTGAAATTAAATTAACATAGTTTATTATTGGAAAATGATAGCTACTTCACTAAGAAAACATTATACTTAATTCAAATACAAAAATAATTTTAGATGATTTTGTAATTGAAATTAGTTTATAAATTTAATCCCAATATATAGAAAATATCTATTTTTGAGAGATTTATCTCCTAAGACATTTTGAAAAAAATTGATTAATTTTTCTAATTTCGTGCACCCTAAAAAGAGTAATCTCATAGTTAAAGAAAAAATCCTCTTCTAATATCCTCTAAAGTTTTCTTCTCCAAAGGAAAATATTCCAATTTATTGTATATTATTTTTGTTCTTTGGTGGTTAATAATAGAACAAAACAATATATTATAAGAGTTTTTAATTTTGCTCCCCATTTTTCTAGACTGTGCAGCCACATAACATTTTCTAACATTTAATTTTAACAATTCTTAATATTTTATTTTAGAATAAATTAAATATTAATATTATTTACATAAATTAAATATATAAAACTTAATTATTTAAAAATTAATTCAATTAAATTTATTTAACAATTATATTTATCTAAATAATTTCTTATCAATAATAATTTATTAATTTATAATTTATTTAATTGGATTAAATCACTTTATTACGTCAATAATATATCTAAAGGAATCGCGTTAATTAAGATAATGATTTTCACGAACGTATTTCCAAAATAGATTGAGACTATTTTTTTAAGTACTTGAAAGACGAAGATGATGAAAAAGATTTGGATAAAGGGAATATAGCCCTCTCATGCACACTACATTTATTTTAATGCGTAAGTATATGTTCGCATAGTGAATAAACCTCTCTATTTCAAGTGTTTAAAAGACAAAGATAGAAAATATGAATTCAGCCAATTGAGTATAGCTCACGAGTGAAAGCAACCAATGGGATAGGCGTTACTATACTTCGAGATATTTCGAGAGATTTTCGTTTAGAGATTTCTTATATAGGATACGTATAAGTACACCAATGTACATTAAGGGAAGATGCCCATTGTCAGGCAAATAAAAGTTTATTTGGACTGAGGACATTAGATATAATAGAATTTTTTACTTTTAAAAATAAAGTGTTATACCTGGGTTGCCACGCTTTTGCTCATTTCAAATTCTCTGACTTTTACAGGTTTTCCAGTTTCATAAACGGAATTTTTCCAGGTTTTTAAAACTACATTTATATTTTACAAAATTTTTAATTCTAACCTTTTTAAAATTCAATATGTTATAAAACATGAAAATATCGATCACTCCGAGTCATCGACTCGCAGCAACCGATATCTTCATGTTTTATAATAATTAAAAATGTTGGACTAATAAAATCATCAATTTATACCTATTTTAAGAATATTGTTACTGTAACTTATTCAAAATTACTTTCATTATTTTAATTCAATTATTGTTTTCCACAATTTTTAACTAAAATTCTTCTTTATCTTTAAATTAATTATTATTAATAATTTCTGAAAAATTTCTTTCAACATTTTCAAATCCTTTTGTTAACAATTCAATTTTACGAAATTTTATCGATTATTCAGGTATTCGGTAATTCTTCAATCAAATATATATTAGAAAATAAAAACTTGAAATAACTTCAAAAAAATTCAATTCAACGTTTACAAAAAAATTAAATCTACACAATTTTAACGTTGTTCAATTTAAATTTGGAGAATTTAAGAAAATTAATGTGTAGAGTTTAACGGTGAGTAATTGAACTGTGTAGAATTTAATAAAATAAAATTTTTTTATTCAATAATTATGTGTAGAATTTAACACTGCTCAATTTAAATGTGGAAAATTTAACCAAATAAATTTTTTTAATATATGGGCAATTCCACATGAGATTTAGGTCGACCTCTTAAAATCGGACAAAAATATTTTTTTTCTGTTCTGTATTGAAAAAAACAGATACGTATTTTTTTATTTTTGTTTAATTGTATAAATTTTCGAGTTATGAATTTTCGAAATTTTGGACTTTTAATTGTAGACCTATATTCAGTAGCTTATAAGTCCGAAAATATTAAATTTAGGAAAAAGTTGTCGAAGTATGAAAGTTTCACTTTTCTCTCGACTTTTCGGAAATGTAAACAAAAAATTTTTTTTTTAATTTGTTATTAAAAAAATTTTTTTTTATAAACAAATTAATTTTTTTTAACTTTGGGCCGGATTTTTTTCTATTTTTTTAAAATTTATTTATACCTTATAATATAGAGAAGATTTTCAAAAATGTCCTGAAATGGGCTTGATGTGTTAAATGAGTTTTAAAACATTTTCAAAAATCACAGTGGGATTTTTTTACAATTAACATTTTAAAACTGTCTACTGCGTATAATTTTTAATCTATTTAAGTGTTTTTTGTTTTAAATCGAAGGATCTACGCTGTAGACAGTTTTAAAAAGTTAATTGTAAAAAAATCTTACTGTGATGCTTGCAAGTGATTTTTGAAAATGGTTTAAAACTCATTTAACACATCAGGCCCATTTCGGGACATTTTGGAAAATCTTCTTTATATTATAAGGTATGAATAAATTTAAAAAAAATAAAAAAAAATCCGGCTCAAAGTTAAAAAAAATTAATTTGTTTATAAAAAAAAATTTTTTTAATAAAAAATTAAAAGAAAAAATTTTTGTTCACATTTCTTAAAAGTCGAAAGAAAACTAAAACTTTCATTTTTTGACAACTTTTTCCTAAACTCAATATATTCGGACTTATAAGCTACTGAATATAGGTCTACAATTAAAAGTTTAAAATTTCGAAAATTCATAACTCGAAAATTTGGACAATTAAACAAAAATAAAAAAAATACGTATCTGTTTTTTTTCAATAAAGAATAGAACAAAAACATTTTTGTCCGATTTTAAGAGGTCGACTTAAATCTCACGTGGAATTGCCCATATGTTAAACGTGTGTAGAGTTTAACGTTGTGCAATTTAACTGTGAAGAATTTAATGAATTTATTTTTGCATTATTAAAGCTGCGTGCGTAGAGTTTAATGGTGAAGAGTTTAATTGTGTAAGATTTGAAAATAGAAGAAAAATAATTTTTATTTACTTAATAAACTTGTATACAGTTTAACCAGTGTAGAATTAAACAAGGCTGGAAATATGTGGATAATCGTGAATTGTAGAATTGAACTGTGTAGGATCTTATAATAATATAATTTATTATCCATAAAAAAATTGTGTAGGGTTTAAAGGTGTTTAATTTAAATGTGGAGAATTCAACAAAATTGATCGATTAAACGAACTTACCTGTTGTGAAGTTCAATCGCAATTATATGAAGAGTTTCGTTGAGAGATATAACTATGTAGTACCGCTAGTTCACGCACGTTACCGCCACGATTTTCAGCTAAAAAATAAAGAATGGTTCGGTCCAAGGCTTCCGTGTTCCTTGTCTCGTTAGCCGCCATATATAGTTTAAAGTTTAATTTTAACAATGCTTAAATTTGGGTGGGTAAGTATTATTTGTTATAGTATTAGAAATAATTTACGGGTGGGATTATCTCTCAACGAAACTCTTCATATAATTGCGATTGAACTTCACAACAGGTAAGTTCGTTTAATCGATCAATTATATTCCGAGTTTCGTTTTCGAGATATAACTATGTAGATGTTAAGAGTTATATGTTTATTTTTGTTTATAAATTTGTTTATTTACACAAGTTGTAAATACAAAGATAATATGCTTTTCTCGAACGATATAGAAATAGACAGATTAATATTTTAATTATTAATGTTAATTAGTATAATGAAAAAGAAATACTACATTTGTTTACTAAGACAATAAAACTGCTTCTGCAAAATTGTTTTCTGTTTCGACAATTGGCCTATTATAAAATTTGGCAAAAGTTAGGGATTCTTTCGACCAACCTGCTGTGCTTTTTATAATGCTTAAATCGACGCCTTTTTTAAGCGCGGCCGAGGTCGAAGCATGTCTCGTACTGTAGGCTTTAAATTTACTGTTAATACCACTATTTACTAAGAAGGCTCTAATCCATCTCGAAATGGTTTGTGGATTAGCTGGTTTGTAAGGATTCCTAGTGGTTAGTAGTAGATTAGCGATGTTGCCTCGAAGATGCTTCGTTTTTTCAAGATATGCTTCCAGTGTGCTTGCGACGCATAATTTAGGTTTTTCTGAAAACCTTGGTAGCAAAAGAAGTGGTTGTCGTACTCCAGGACGCGACGTTTTTATTAAACTATCGATTCTTATCAAGAAACCGTTCTCGTTTTCGGTTATATTTTCTAATTTTATTAGTGCTAATGTTTGCATCCTATGTGCGGTTGCCAATGCTAATAGAATGGTTAAACGAGAAGTAAGTTGAGGTAATGATAGTGAATTTAATGGATACAATTCGGCAATTGTTTTTAAAACTGGGGAAACGTCCCAGGTTTCTTCATAACGAGGTTTAGTAGGTCTCATTCGAAAGACTCCGCGAAAGAACCGTGACACAGTTGTCCCTTGTGAAACGTTTTCACCGATTAACAACCCTAATATTGCTCGGCAGTTGTTGAGACTACCATAGGATGCCCCATCGTGAAAACGTTCCGTCAACCATTCCAATGCCTGATTTTCACTTGCTTCGTAAGCATTTATTCCGTTCTTAATACAAAATGACAACCATTGCTTGATGGCCACAGAATATTGTTTGATGGTAGATTCTGCTAACGATGCTATCAAGATATTTATTGTCTGTGCCGGAATGTTTTTCCTTCGAAAGGCTTCCCTGATACTTTCGCTACCATCAGTGTTAGAGACCTGGACAGCGGATGTTGAAGAGACCTGCATGGAGACAATAACAAATCATTTGACGGTTGAAATAATATTGGTGGTTCAATAAATAGGGGCACCAGCAATGGGTACCACGGTTGTGAAAACCATTTTGGAAATACTAAAATTCCTTGCGCCTGGTCCGCTATAATTTTTCGCACTACTTTGAGAATCATCGAGAATGGAGGAAACGCATAGAAATAGAAATCTTTCCAGTTTAATGTAAATGCATCTACCACGAATGCTTCAGGGTCTCGATGCCATGAGCAGTATTTTTCACACTTGGCATTACATCTTGATGCGAAAAGGTCTAGATTTGGAGCTCCGAAAGATTTAACTACCTGCGAATAAGCTATGTCTGATAATTCCCATTCTGTATCGATGTTTCTAATACGCGAACCCCGATCGGCCTCGATGTTATCTTTCGACGCGATATATGACGCAAACAGCCATAATTTTCGCTGTGCGCACCAAGACCAAATTTTTCGCGTTATTTCGTTAAGCTTTGGGAATTGGACTCCGCCCATTCGGTTTATATAAGAGATAGCTGTTGTGTTGTCAATTCTCAACAGTATCTCGCAATCTCTTAGGTTTTTCGCGAAACATTTAAGGCCGAGATAGGCCGCTAACAACTCTAAGTAGTTAATATGCTCTTTTCTTTCTAGATCTGTCCAAAACCCATGAGTAAGTTCGTTTTTACAAAACGCTCCCCAACCTGATCGTGAGGCGTCTGAAAAAATTTCGAATTTGTAATTTCCAGATCTGATAGGGTTCGATGTTTTAGGAATGGTATTTAACCACCAGTCAAATTCTGTAATCAACGCACTACTTATTTCGAATTTTTGATCATAGTTACCCTGACTTCTCAACAAACCCAGATATCTATGACGTTCAAACGACTTTGTATGCAACCAACCGTACTCTACTGCTGGACATGCAGCAGTTAGAGATCCAACTAATTGCGCAAAATCCCTGATACGACAACTTGCTTTATTTTTAATTTTTTTAATTTTTGCGAGTATTTTTTCTTTTCGGGAAGTTCAATTGTCATTTTTGATGAATCCAAAATGAAACCTAAATATTGACATTTTTTACCAGGGGTGAGATCACTTTTTTCGTAGTTAATGACGAAACCTAAATTAACGAGAATCTCAATAGTCTTTTGAACGTTGATTTGACATGAATTGTAAGTTTTGCCTAAGCAGAGCCAATCGTCTAAGTAAACCACTGACATGAGGCCTGATTCTCTTAGTAAATTTGCGACCGGTTTAAGTAATTTCGTAAACACCCATGGGGCAGTACACAACCCGAACGGAAGACAAGTGAATTCAAATAATTGGCCCTTCCAGGAAAATCTTAAGAATTTTCTATTGCTAACCTGAATTGATATTAAATTAAAAGCATCTCGAAGATCTATACTCGCCATGAACGAGTCTTCTGAAAGTAATTTTATTGCCGTTCTAATGTCCTCCATTTTAAAGTGGTCAGTAGTAATAAATTTGTTTAGTTTTTTTAAATTTAAAACAAACCTTGTAGATCCGTTAGATCTATCTACTAAGAAATAACTTGATAAAAACTGACCAGCACATGGAGAACATTTTTTGATGGCACCTATACCTTCCAGTCGACTAATAGCATCGCAGTATTTTATCTCTTCTATACCACTTACCACGGGTTCGTGAGGTATACTGTCCTGAATTGGAACATTATCGAAGGGTATCTCATAACCCTTTATAAAATTTAAAACTACTCTATCATTTGTAATTTGGATCCAGGCGCTTAAAAATTTTTTTAGTCTTCCTGCAAATCGACCTACCGCAATTATTTCTGCGCTGGCTGTTGACGATTGTCCTGTTCCTGACGATTAAGTTGACGATTGAACTGACGATAGCCTGGATTCTGACTTCTCTCCTTCTGGTACCTGCCGTGGTACGGTTCTCGTTGGTTGTTTCTCGATTTGTATCCCGCCTGAAAGAACGGTCGATTTCGAGCAGGCGGTGCTCTCCAGTTTCCCGTAGTCGAGGGTTTCGCCGGAAATTTCTTTGTTTGTTGTTGTGGTTTTAACGTCAACCCAACTTTTTCCATGGATTTGGCCGATTTTATGCGTAATGAAAGGTCCTTTCCGAACAAGAATGTGTCGGTTTTTTCTTTCTCTAAAAGTTCTTTGGCTTTTTTCTCTAGACTTGGATACACAAATGTCTTCCTAGTTTTCGACATTCGATGAAACGATTCTGATAATAATTTACCTGCGTCAAGAAAACATTTAAGGGCTTCTGATCTCTGGGCTTCGTCACTTTTATTACGTAGTAACACAGATACACCATTACCCAAAGCGGATATAGCTGATCCTAGAATATTTTGGTCGGCAGCAAAAAACTTGTCTCTTTTCTTAACTGAGTCGTTAATGGAAGCTTCTACTTCCGCATTCATCTCTGGCGCCTCGAAATGATAATTACCCTTGCGCGCATAATTCTTTAGCAGCGATTGTTTATCTTCTTTTTTCAAACCTTCTCTTGACCAAATTTCCCAGCAATCGCCAATTTCCGAATGCAAAAACAAATCGTTATTTTCTGCTGAGCCTGCTTTTTCTCCAAGAAGTTCTAACGTTTCGTTGTCGAGGGGATCGTCTTCTGGTTTTTTATCGTCTTTATTTTCTTCGGGTTTATCTAAATCATAACCTAAACTTCTGACAGGCGATGAGCGAGACCTCTCTGTAGAGGAATCTGAACCTGTAAAGATCAAAAGAAAGAATATCTTTAAAGCTGCTATAGGTTAAGTCGGTTTCTGTTTGACCGATTTATCACACGCACAAATTCACACAGATGTGATTCTGGCGCTGTGTATGCACGGTATGTACCTCCCCTTGTGAGGTCCCACCGCCATTTTTGGCACGGTTTATCTCATCACTATAAATGAGCCTACCGCCCTATTGTTGTTTATACTTACGAGATCTTTCTTGCCAATACTGATCGTCCTCGTAATAACGCCTGCCGATTTGTTCCTGATCAAATCGATCTTCTGAAGTATACCGTCTCTCTGGCGGTGCGTAGAAATTTCGACGCATTTCTTGTTTTAGACGTTTAACTTCCTTCTTCAGGTCTTCCATCTCACTCGAACGATGCTGTGAAGGCGATCTAGACCTATGTTTCCTTTTTCGTGATGTTTTTCCCATTTTTTAATTAAATTATATCACTTTTTTACTGCAGCTAAACAACTATTGATGTGGCGTAACTTGCACGAAAAAACGTTATGGCGGCTAACGAGACAAGGAACACGGAAGCCTTGGACCGAACCATTCTTTATTTTTTAGCTGAAGATCGTGGCGGTAACGTGCGTGAACTAGCGGTACTACATAGTTATATCTCGAAAACGAAACTCGGAATATAATTAATTATCTTCTTTTTAATTACTAAGTGTAGGATTTAACAGTGTTTAATTTAAATGTGAAGAATATAACAAAATTAATTTTTTTACTAAATAAGTTTGTGTAGAGTTTAACAGTGTGCAATGTAACTGTATAGAAATCTAACATAATTAATTTTTTAAAATATATTAAACGTGTGCAGAGTTTAACGGTTAGTAATTTAACAGTGTAGAGTTTGAAATATCAATTTTTTATTTACTCAATAATTATGTGAACAATTTATCTGTGTTTAATTTAAATGTGGAGAATTGAAGGAAATTAATTTTCTTATTACCTAATAAAAGTGTGTATAGAATTTAACTGTGTGTAATTAAACTGCGTAGAATTTAATAAATATATTTTTTTATTATTAATTAAGGACGTGCGCAGTTAAACGGTAAAGAGACTAACTGTGTTAGGTTTAAAATTATTAATTCATTTTATTTATTCAGTAAACATGTGTAGAGTTACACATGTAGTGTAAATAATTAATTCAGTGGTGAATTTAATTTTGTACAATTTAGAAATTTAATTGTGGAGAGTTTTAACAGTGCAGAATTTAACATTGCACAGTTTACCGTGTAGAGTTTTAACAGTGTACAGTTTAAATGTGTGGTATTTGAACCGCCCCTTTTTAAATAATTATAATTACTTAAATCATATTATATTATTATTTATTTTTTATTTAAAATTATAATTTATAATTTAATTAATTCACAAAAAACAAATGTTGTTTATAAAATTAATTGTAAAGATTGTGAAGCCTGTTATGTAGGATAATCTATAAGATTATTACAAATCAGGAAAAATGAACATCGAGATAACTTTCATAGGAATGAATATTATCATAATATAATTTCAAAACATAAAAAACAATTCAAGGGTCATGATTTTGATTGGGAGAATGTAAAAATATTGCATACTGAACAGGACCGAGTTAAGAGAGAATTAATGGAAATGATGTATATCAAGAAAGAAGGAGATTCAGCGATATACCTGAAAACTGATATTTTGAAATTGGACAAAGATCTTGATTGCTTGAAACAATTTTTATAATCTAATTTGTTATGTCTTTTAAATTTTTCCTGTGATGGACAATTCCCATTCAAATTAAATTTTCCGCCAGTTTACATGTCTTGCGCATTAATGTCATGCATTGTGTTAACTTCTTTGGAAGTACTCCATATATTGTGTCTTTCACGGCGAGAACGTGGGAATTGACAAAAATTAAAAAATATTATGTAATTTTAACTAAATAAGAATAAGCATCCTTTCCAAGATGCTTGTTCTTTATAATAATCATGGTTTTGTGTTATAAAATTTTAGTAAGTTCAGTTATGTTCGTAAAATTACGGTTTTTTTGTTATCACGAGAAATTGAGGTTATGTTGTTTAAATTTATGAATTTTTAACAGATTTTTTTCACCTGAAGAGGATATCAACGTTGATATTGAAACGTCGTGAGTGACGATTTATTATTTTTTAAATAAATATGATTATCTCCAGTATTTCCTAAAAATTATTTTTTAATATATACATATCACTGAATGTACGAAATTTTGAATATATTTATAAAATTATAATAATAACATTTGAAGTAGATTTTAAAAGGATTTAAGATAAAATGGTAATTTTTAATAGCACAATTTCCAGCTTTCAATAGAAAACTAATTATGAAATATAGAAATAACTAAAAATTAAATTATGTCAGTTAAATAATATTAATTAATATATTAACCCTGGAAGAGTAACTGGGGTGTCTGGACACCCCAAGCAAAATTCAAGGTATTCCCCTGGCTTAACCTATAATTTTTTACGCTCAAAACCCGTTGAAAATTTAGTTTGAACCTCTATCTTTTAACACCTGTAGTGCCGCCAAAAGTTTTGCTCTAGGAAGAGCTCTATCTCTTGTTAAAATACGTCTGGGGTGTCTGGACACTAGGGTGGTCCAAAAAACAAAAAGTCAGAATTTTTTTGCTCTCACCCCCCAGGATTGAAGTTTGTAGAAAAAAAAATACCCCTGTTTTTTTACTTCACAATAAAATAATATTAACCCGTGCCTCAAAGCCCCTCAAATTTCTTATGTATTTTAAATGAGAAAAAAAACCATTTTTCGTAAATTTAATATAAAATCTAAAGAAAATTTTTTTTTTATTCGGTTAAGGATGTTTTTTTTTTCTAGAGCGTTTAAGGAATAAAATCCTTTTACATATTTAACAAATTTTTTATTTTCTATATTTTTTTTTTATTTTTGAAAAATTCTCAAAAAAGCAAAAAACGGTAATTTATTATTTTTTATTCGTTATTATAATTTTTTCTCATTGATTGTAATACAATTGGTTTTATGAATTTAATATTTGATAGATTCATAAAAGCCAATTAAATTACAATAGATGAGAAAAAATGATAATAAGTAATAAAAAATAATATATTACCGTTTTCTTGTTTTTGGAGAATTTTTCAAAGCTAAAAAAAATAAAAAATTTGTTAAATATGTAAAAGGATTTTATCCCTTAAACACTCTAGAAGAAAAACATCCTTAACCGAGTGAAAAAAAAATTTTCTCTAGATTTTATATTAAATTTACGAAAAATGGTTTTTTTCTTATTTAAAATACATGAGAAATTTGAGGGGCTTTGAGGCACGGGTTAATATTATTTTATTGTGAAGAAAAAAAACAGGGGTATTTTTTTTCCTACAAACTTCAATTCCGGTGGTGAGAGAACAAAAATTCCGACTTTTTTTTTCTTAATGTATTTTTGGACCACCCTACTGGACACCCCAGTTACTCCCTAACGTTAGAAAAATTATCAAGATAAGTAAATTCAAATTTTTTTAAAAAATCGTTTTCAATCAGTTAAAATTATCTGATAAAGTATAAATTGATAGGTTATGCATGAAAAAGTTGTACATATTTTATAAAAAAAACATTTTTATACAAAAATTTTATTTTTATGAAAAATTGACAATCTGTATTTGTAACAACTTATAAAATTTGATTTAATATTTATTAAAAATTTCTGTGCTCTCTCTACAGTCAGAGATTAAATTCTAATACAAAAAAATGTGGTAAATGACAGTCAAATGTATATGATAAATTATATATTGTTAATAATATTTTAACGCATATTAGAGGTATTTAAAATTGTTAATTAAAACTTTGATTAAATATATTAATTTACAGAAACACTTCATAAGTTATAAATTTTAATGTTATTACAGTACGGTCGCGCTAATCCGACACTCTTTGTAATCCGACAACGATCAAGATGACCGTTTTCCAACAAAAAAAAGTCTTTTTCTTAAGTTACATGTGATTTATTGGTTGACATAAGAAAGGCATGTTAATTTAAAAATCTTTTTTTTGCATATCTCGTAAAATTGAAATATTTTCATTATTATTGCGAAAGATATTTTTAAATAGAAATTTAAAGTATTTAGTATGCAAATAAGACTGATGAAATAAACAAGTTAACTAATTAAATTAAATAAATCAATTTTTTACAGTATTTATTTCATTGCTTTGATTTCGAAATAAATTTGTCTTTAATTTATAATTATGTTACTCAATAATTAAATGTATTATATATTTTTTCTAAGAATAAATTTTTAATTTTATGAAATAAATTAACCAATTAATTTAATAAATTAAAAAAATCGTTTATCGGATTAAATATTTAAAATAAACTTTTAATATAGATAAAAAATAAATAATTAAATTAAATAATAATTAAATGTTTTAAAACGTTTTTAATTAAGTTTAATTAAACTACGATAAAAATAAAAAATTTTGTACATTTTTTTGAAAAAAATGTAATAACCTTGATTTGCCAAAGACAATTTTTATCAATGACATTAAAATAATCAATTATTTTACTTTTTTTTTTAAAAAGAGAAAAAATTTAATTGCTTTGATTTACCAATTACAATTTTTTATTTAGAAACAGAAACCGTAAAAATTATTTTCATTTTTTTGAATAATATAGAGAATTGTATTAAAACGATATAACAGTGTTGCTACACTTTTTGGAATACCTGGAAAAGCCATGGAAAAATCAGGGAAAAAGTATAAAGTACCTAGAAAAAAATTTTCTATCAAAATTATATTAATACTAGCTGTCGTACACGTCTTCGACGGGTTTTAGTTTCTACCAATATATTTAATAGTATGTCTAGCAAACTCTAAAACCGGAAAACAGCCGAGAATTTAATTTGACCGAAAAAAATAATAATTAGCTACCATTAACTGTTTCATTAGGAAAATGTTACTATTTAAATCAGTGACTGACTTTTTATTATTAAATTAGTTATTTTTAACCTATTCAAATGCAGAGAACAATATATTTGTTAATTTTTTGTATTTTAATGAATGTATTAAAAATTAATTAAAATTTTCCACTAATTTTTGGAGTATTAGTAGAGTTTAATTTGAACTAATTGTATAATTATTATAATTATTACATCAATTAAAATTAAAGTAAAAAGCAATTTTTTAAAAGCGAATTAATGTAATAAAACTTTTTTTGGATAAGAAAATTCCCGGCTTATTCCCAATTTTTCCCGGTCAAATTAAATTCCTTGATATTTCCTTTTTTCAGGGTCCGACATTTGTAGCTTTGTGTATTTATGCAATTATTTTCAACTAAGCAATTATTTAAATAACTTTTGATCAGTTTACTAACAATAAACTTAATTATATTATCAAAAGTGATTTAAATGATTCCTGAGTTAAAATTATTGAAAATAATTAAATGAATACAATAATAAATTTATTTGTTTGTTATGATGAGTAAAAGTTGCGAATTTCTACAATTAAAACTTAAAAATATAAAGAATAAAAAAAAAATTTTTCAAAAAATATGTTAAAAATTTTTTTTTCTAAAAAAAATGTTGTTTATTTTTCCTGATTTTATTTATTTAAGATACTTATACGGGCAGAGCCCTTATTACAAAAGCGGTTATAAAAATAAGTGAGTACTGTCGCAAATTAGTGTGTCAATAAGACTTGTTTTTGCAAATTATTGGTAAATATGTTCTCGTTTTGCTCAAAGACATCAATTCTATCACAATATTCATTCACCTCAGCAGCCATTCTAGAAATAGCTGAGTTTTTACCATAGTTAGTTCTATGGGATGGTACACGAATTAAATTGTAAGAACGTAAATTTACAGGTGGAGCGAATAAGTTCACCTTGGATACCAATGCTGAGCAATTAACAGAACCCTTGATTATTTTATAAAAAAATAACAAATCTGTATATAAAAAACGCGCTGACAACTTTGGAATACTCAAGGCCATTCTGACATTAGTGTAATCATGACTATTTCGTTCATAAAAAATTCCCAAACAATACGCAGCAAATTGAAGAAAGCGATTCTGGACTCTTTCAATACGTTGAATGTGCACCTCATAATAGGGGAACCAGATTAAAGAAGCAAATTCCAATATTGGCCTAACCAAAGAAAAAAATAATATTTTAAAAACTAATGGTTTTTTAAATAGACCTGCGTTTCTGGTGATGAAGCCAAGTACTTTAAGAGCTTTGCTCACTGTAGACGAGATATGTTCGTTAAAGGACAATTTCTCATTAAAAAAAAACGCCAAGGTCACGTATAATACTAACTCTGGAGAGCTCAGTGCTGCCTATTAAATATTTGTGTCTAATTAAAATTTTTTTCTTAGAGATTTATAAAATCGAACATTTTTTAATATTTAAACTGAAGTTATTATCATCACACCAAGTCATTAAACCATTTAAACTAAGCTGCAGCCGCTCAAAATTCTCATGCGCATGAATTTATTTTACATGAAAAAATAAAAAAAATATGTTCTTAAAAATTTTTTTTTAAACAAACCGTTTTTGAGTCATCAACATTTGAAAAAATGGCTAATTATTTAAACAAATGATCATATTATTCTTAAACATTATCGTGAAAAAATGTTTAAAAAAGCGTTTTGAAGGTGATAAAACTAGCTTTAAAATGATATAAGTGTGATTTACATGAGATGATTTTCTAAACAACTGTATTTGTTTCGTTTTATACTTTTTGTAAAGTGTTTAATCGCTGTAGGGTGGGCAAAAGTTATTGAGCGGCACTGTATATGTATATATAACACTTTAACATGTAACAGACGTGTCCAAATTAAAATAATCAAAATGTTTCTTAAAGAAGAGACATGTTTTAATTTCTTTACGCTGTTGTAATAGGAAAGAGAAAGAGTTAGAAATTATATATTTTCAGTGCCAATGTTTTTTTTTATCGTTTCCCGAAGTTATTTAAAAAAGAATTGAAAAATTGAGCGAAATCAGCCTCTTTTACGGTACATATTATATGGCACAAATAAATTTTTTATTTACAGCATATCAGAGACAAATAAATCTTTTCTCTAGGTGCATTTAATTTTCATTTGTTTATTATATAAATTAAACTCATATGAAAAATTTACTTTCTAACAAAGATTTTTGCAAAAAATTATTTAAATAATACACTGAGAGAAGACCGAGACGTAATAGTTCCCGCTAGACGTCGCTATGAGCTACTCTGCTTGTCGTGTTTGAGTTGTTCCGAATCGGGTGCTGAGACTCCCCGATCCAGTCAAACATTGTTCTCGCATGTGAGAAAACAACTGGTGGCAAACACTAAAAGTTCTGTGTAATCTCGCTTCAGAACGTTCCACGTTTCGCATCGGGGCTTAAGACATCCCGATTCGAGGGTTCACATAAAAACATTCAAAAGTACAACTCAAGGCTCGCACGGGACGTATTAGTTCCCGGACTTCTCTCAGTGTACACAAAACTCTATTAACTTTATATAGACAGGTCGATAATCAATATTCAAGTCGGTTTGGTAGTCGCAGTCGTTAAGGCCGTATGGTTAAGTTCTTAAGGTTAGGGTTAATCATGAGTCTGGGACTAGCTTCCCATTAGGTTCAAATTATAATTAAATTTAAATCGTGCAGATATTAATGAATTTTTCAAGCTAGTATTAACTAATATTAATTTTTATAATTGTCAAATATTTTCTTAGCTACATGATTTTACATTATCCATAGACCCTCTATAAGTCCTCGCAGATTCCATTCGATACGCAAGCGCTAAGAAGAAACCTATATATTCATTAAATGTAGGAGTTCTACTTAATATCTACAAATGGGAAGATTTGAATATATCCGACCATTTGGAGAAGCTAAGTTAGGCTTTATTTTAAATAGATCTAACTCCTACTTATATTCTCTTGAAACCTAAAATTTCAGAAGTTTGTAGATGTTAAGTATAGGAGTTAAATTTCGACTCGGGTATTGAGCTAAAAAATTGTGATATTTAGTTACTATTGTTATAGGATATGCGGTACAATCAAGTTTTTTCTAACAAAAAACTATGTTCGGAAACGTAGTTATTGAAGGACTAGGAATATGAAATGTATAATAATTTCTGTGGAACATATTTAGGAGATGTGTGAATGTGAATCCTCTTTTTGTCCGAGTAGACAAGAAAATGAAATTCTGTCTGGAACAGTAATGTCATTTTTGCGTCTCATTTCGACCATTCCGTGACTTTGTCGTCTTGCTTGCTACTCCATTAAGACTTACGTATGTAGATAAGGGTGGTTTTTATTTTGCAAAAGATAAAATTTATTTAGTTGACAGCCGGAATTAATTTTACATTGTGAAAAAATGAGGTGTGTACAAGAAGATGCCATTTTATAAATATTTACTTTTTAGTTCTTCACAATTTAATTTATCGCTATGAATTTTATGGTTTTTAATGCGCCGAACAAGAATCTTATTTCCAAAATAACTTTTGATAGCAATCAGGTGTCAAAAAACTGTCAAGTTTTTATAAATGATAATTTTAACAAGTTTTTAAGAAACTACAGTTCATATTTGACGGGCTGACTGTAAAAATCGTTTATAATAATAATGGGAGCAAAAGTGCAATAGTAACTTGGAAGCAAAAACGGGATAAAATGACTGATGAATTTATTGATAAGTTTATTAACTGAGAAGTAAAATAAGAAGTAAAATTCCCTTCCAAATTTTTAATAGGTTTAAAGTTTTAAATTCGATCAATAGGAAGGTAAAGTATAAAGTATAAGACGGCCCACCGTCTTTATCAAATATTATTAATTTGTTTTATTATTAAATAAATTTAGCCTGATGAAGACGGTGAACCAAACTGTCGAAACGTCGCAACTTAAGAAATGACATAAATGTTATTTATACTTTACCTTCCTATTGATCGAATTTACAAATTTATATCTATTGATAAGTTTACTATACTAATGATTACAACATATTAATTATACTAAAATATGTCTAATTTTACTATTGTTAATATTTTTAAGAATTAATATAATTAACTTATCAAAAAATTAAACAATCATTTTAACCTGTTTCTGCTTTTAACCTGAGTCGAAGTTTTGATTCTCTTTTGCTTCTCTCAAACTGTAAGTTTTCGAGAATCAAGAGAACCAAAAGAGAATGTTATTGTATGTAATTTTGCTTCTCTTTTGACTCTCTTTTAGTCGGATATTTTCTCTTCTGCATGTTAGAGAAGCAATCGAGAATGAAATTTATTCTCGAAGATAGAAATATTAACTCTTAAAGAGTCTACAAAAAAGATAAAAGAATAATAAAGCACACAACATACAAACGAAAAAGACTTTGCTGTTATAAAAGTTATAAAAGTCCAAAGATATTAAAATTAAAGTTTTAAACACACGCAGTGCTTTTACATAGAATAACATTTATGTAGTGAAAATACTAATACAAAACAACAATACATACAATCAAAAATGAAGCTATATAAGTAGAAAAACATATTTTAATTTTGTGAAACTATCAAATGTTTAAAAAGTTTGGACTTAAAAATACCAACACTTTCTGCATTGGTTATTGAACATAGAAGAGAGTTCCACAAAGTTACATTCGTAACAACAAAAGAATTCTTATACTTTTCCGTTCGACATAGAGGTGCCCTTAGCTGATTAGGACACCTCACTTCCCTCAAAGTAATTTGACTTTTCACATTTAACCATCCCAGTCTTTCACGATAAGGAGAAATATGTTCATCCCGTTTTAAATTAAAAATAAATCTTATACACGAATTGAGAAGTACCTCCAGCCTACTATCATGTTTATCTGTCAGATCGTTATAGACTGCACAACAATAGTCAAAATGAGGTAATATTAGAGAAGAAACAAGTTGGGTTTTCAATTTATTAGAAAGTGCTGAATAATGCGAATAATCGTCGAAACACTATGTCATCGCTGCATAGGGACGCATGATTATTCCCCAAATGTCATTTTACCGAACTGCACTTTTGCGAATAGTCATTTTTGCGAAAAACAAATTTTGCGAAATGTCACTTTTGCAAATTGTCATTTTTGCAAAAAGCTATCTTTGCGAATGGACATTTTTACGAATTCTCAATTTTCCGAAAAGTCATTTTTGCAAATCGCAATTTTTACGATTTGTCAATTTGTCGAAAAGTCATTTTTGCGAATTGTCATTTTTACAAAAAGACATTTTTGTGAAATGTCATTTTTGCGAAAAGTCATTTTTACGAATTGACATTTTTGCATTCGCAAAAATGATATTTTTGAGAAATGTCATTTTTGCGAATTGTCACTTTTGCGAATCGCCATTTTTACGAATTGTCATTTTTGCGAAAAGTCATTTTTACGAATTGTCATTTTTGCGAAAAGCTATTTTTGCGAATTGTCATTTTTGTAAATTGTCTTTTTTGCGAATCGACATTTTTACGAATTGTCAATTTTTCGAAAAGTCATTTTTGCGAATCGCCATTTTTACGAATTGTCAAATTTCCGAAAAGTAATTTTAACGAATTGTCATTTTTGCGAAAATTCCTATAGTAAACTTGTATGCATATATAGATTCAGTATAGAAATTTTCGCAAAAATGACAATTCGTAAAAATGACTTCGGAAATTTCACAATTAGTAAAAATGTCGATTTGCAAAAATGACTTTTCGGCAAATTGACAATTCGTAAAAATGTTGATTCGCAAAAATGACAATTCGTAAAAATAACTTTTCGTAAAAATGTCGATTTGCAAAAATGATAATTCGTAAAAATAACTTTTCGCAAAAATGACTATTCGCAAAAATGACAATTCGTAAAAATGGCGATATGCAAAAGTGACAATTCACAAAAATGAAATTTCTCAAAAATGACAATTCGCAAAAATGTCAATTCGCAAAAATGACTTTTCGGAAAATTGACAATTCGTAGAAATGTCGATTCGCAAAAATGACCATTCGCAAAAATAGCTTTTCGAAAAAATGACAATTCGCAAAAGTGACATTTCGCAAAAAAGAGTATTCGCAAAAGTGTAGTTCGGTAAAATGAAATTTCGGAATTAATGACATTTGGGGAATAATCATGCGCCGAGCTGCATGTTAAAACTTGTCTAATAATTTTTTTGTTAAAACTGTTTTAGTAACATTTTTATAATAATTTCAGAGAATATCAACGTTTTTTAGATATCCCTGCATTGTTATAATATTTTAGACTTCTTTATATAATTGTTAATAAATTTGTTCAGTATTTTACAAAAAAATATCTGATAAATTAACAATACAATGATTACGTAGGTTCACAGTTTTTTACAAGATTTTTTATGTGTACGATATGAAAAGGCCTATATATAATGAAAAAAGAACATATAAATTTAGAATTTATTTCATTTGAATAAGCGTTTTACATTATTAACATATTGATCAATGTAGTTTCCGACTGTTGTAAAATTGAGCAATATTGTGGATTTTCATCCATCAATTTTAACTTCATCAATCGTGGAATAGTTAGTTTCAGTTATTATTTACTTAATTATTATATTTTCAATGAAAGAATTGAAGTATATAAACAGAACTGCAACGTTCTTTTTTAAGGGTCACAAATGCAACACACACGTGAAATACGAGATATTTCGTGTGTAAGTTGCATTAGAGCTAAATTTATTCATGTGGCGGCATGCATTTATGGCAGAAGTAATACGCGAGCGTAGGTGGAGGCATTAGAGTCGCCGTTTTGACGATGGTTCGTATGTATAGTTGCGTAATTGTGTTGATGACTGGGTCGTCGTTGTCGTCGACGAAGGAGACGAAAGCGGTGTTACCACTTGACTGGCGATTTGTTACCAGCAACCTTACACGATGAATAATTGCTTGTCATCCTACATGGTACATACGCACATAGAGAATTCCCCTTGTGTGACAACGGAATCGTTTCCGTTATCGCGACGGCGACCCTGTGTGTATCTCTTCATCCTCTTCGTTCGAAACACCCACTATTCGCCTGACTGGAGATTAATATCTCACTGCTATACCACTTTATCGATTATTTCATCTTTCGCATTAACACTTCCTAAATATTCCACGAACTCTGGAATAAAAATATTTAATGCTTCTTTGAACACAATATATAGTTATCTTAAAGTTAAAATTGTCATTTCTTAATGCCTCTTGAAAATAAAATTAACGACTAATAAGTTTTTAATAATTTTTTTTTAAGTTACATTTGCAGACGCAGAATTTATTTATTGAAATTAAATTAATGAGTAAAGTGAAGTTATAAAAACAATTAGAAATGCAATTTATTTGTAGTTGACCAAATTTGTGTTAATCATTAACTTTTAAGAAATATACATAAGCAATTCTTGCATACGTATATGATTAGTCTAATCGACCGATAAATTCAACATTTAAGTACCCATAGTTACACGTATGTTGTTTGTACATTAAAATAGTGTTTCTTATATTTGCCGTGTATCAATTTGCAAAAGCAGCATGTTTCAAGTCAACAAGAACGTTTGTGCTAATATATCACAGATATCGAGAGTCCTTTGTTCCATTTGCTCATAGTCTGCTGATTGAGAGAATGTCTTGCAATAAATCACTTGTTGAACATAGGACAATTTTTTTTCAAAAAGGTGATGGTAAAAACAGCCATTGTTAATACTGTGTTGATTAAATATTTTATTTACTGCAATTTTTACTATATTTTTTACCACTGTTTTTTAAAACGATTCTGTCATAATTAAATATTTTTTAGACTATTTTCACTCTACTTTTTAAACTACTACTTTTTAATTAAGTACTATTTAATTTCCGTATTATCTAATTGTAACTACTGTTGACTGAAGTTATTATCATTTAAAGTAACCAGATCTATATTTACACTCTTAGTTTGAATCAGTCAAAATTTGATTGATTCAATCAGTCACGCACATTTATACTGACAAATCATTGATTTTTATTGGCACAATAATCATTTTGACTGGTAAATCTGTTAAATATTGTCACTGATTCAACTAGTCACTGAATTTAATTAAAAACCAGTCATTTTATTTAACTGATTTGTCTTTCGATTACTTTAACTGACTTAGATCAGTCATTTTAACAAGTACACCTGTTATTCTTTTAAATATACAAATAAATTATATTTTTCTTTAATATAGACAAAATAATATTATTTCTTGTTATAAATATTTGTTGATAATTTTTACATTAAATGCAATATTATTATGATTTTTTAACAAATATATTGTTTTTTGAAAATCAAATACTTTTTCTTTTTTTTAAACAAAAAATACAAGCAACTATTTTTCTTTTATTTATAAAATAAATTGCGGTAAATAGTTATGTTTTATAAAATATTTGTAGTTTATATTACATACTATATAAAAATAAAATATTTGAAAGAATTCCTTCGTTTTAAAAGGTTTGCCACATCTGGTTTGTCTTTTAGGTAGAAGGTTTGTGACATTTTTTTGTACTGAAATACAAGATGGAAATATACGAAAATTTCATACATTTTCTTTGAAAAGTCTTTCAAGATGCTTTGAAGCGTCAGTTGCTCTTCAACTTTAGCATGAGGAAAACTGACGTCGCGAGTGAGAAAAATATTTTAAGTTTTAGTGATTGACTAATGACTGATATTTTTTCTTTTCATCCTGATTATTCAAAGTTGTTCAATATATAGTGATAGTAATATTCTGAAGTGATTGTGAAGTGATTCAATAGTATTTAATTCCAACTGATTGGAGTTAAATATTTTAGAAGGATATTTAAAAATTGTATAGACGAAATTAATATATAATTTTACAAAATTAAGTGGTAGTGTTTTTTAATAATTTAGTTGTCTTTATTTTTTTACGATTATTATATAAAATTTTTTTGCATTAAACAAATTTCAGTTATTTCAGTTACTTATCTAATTTCTGTTTAATAAACAATGTTTTAAAAATTTGTTTAAGAGTTTTGAAACCTTGTACACCTTATATTAAAATTATTAAATATTTTAATAAATTAGTCATTAAATTAATGTAATATTGTTAAAAATTAATCAAAATAATCCATTTTTTGAACAATGAAATTTGATATTTTATCAATAATAATAAAAATTACTTCAATCAAAATAATTATTTTAAACAATAAAAATTTATATATATTTCATATATTTTATTTTATTTAATAAATATTGTTACAATAATAATTTTTGTTACCTATGCTTTTATTATCAATAAAATAAATTTTAAGTGCAATTGAAACCATTGATCGATTAATTAATCCAATTTACAAATCAGTAAATCTTCAAAATTTTATTAATAAAATATATTCTTAAATTTGGTAAAATAACGGATTTTCAAAATGAAAATTATTACTTTTATGAAAATAAATTATTTATTTATTTATTATTTATTTAATTACTCTTGTTATTAACACTATTACGTGATTACAAGGGAGTTTACGCAGATTATAAAACTATACATACAAAATCAACGAAAGTAACAAAATTTCGAATTATGAGTTAAGGCCGGGAAGACAAAGTTCTAATAAGTATATTTACAAATTGCTTAATCAACGACCGATCACAGCTCGATAAAACATTCAACCACTTATCTATAGTCTCCCAATTATATAATTCAATAATACTTATTTGATCGAATAAGTGTTTGCATGCCGGACAGTTAGACAGAATATGCAACAAATTTTCCTCTTCCATATTACAAAAGGCGCAGACTGTGTTAGGGCGGAAAACAAACTTCTCCTTATTATAAATAATCCTGGAAATATGACTATTAAGCAGTCGACACTGGGCAAAAATTCTTTTATAAAACAAAGGTAAATTTAAACATAAATAATTTTGAGTTATTGATGGGTTAAAAATATCAGGATAAATCACAAGACTTTTTGAATTCTTGAGACTCTCCATGTCACGTGATTTAATAAAATGAGCATATGATTTAAGAATTAGTGTCTCATCCAAATAAAAATCCTGAGGAGTCATCTCAGCCCTAAGTCCGAAAAGTCACACGGTTCAAATAATTGTGTCTTTAGTTGAGTTAACCAATTAAATCTGCTATTTGGGTTATTTTTTGCCAGCTTTAACAATTTTTCAAAACATTTCTTGGGGTACCGAGAATTATTCATTTTATAAATTTTATTTATCCAGGAAAGATTAAATTTAAAAATTCTGAAAGCTAGATGCAAGCTATTTGTTTCTAATCTCACTGCGTAATTCGGGGTGCACATAAGAAGGCTCATCAATCTTTTAAAAAAAGACAGCTAAACCCTCTCAATTAATTCTAAAAAATTTATTCCCCAAATCACGCAACCGTAAAGTAAAACACTCAATGCAAGAGTTTGAAAAAGCTTAACACAAGAATCCCATGAAGCAGAAAATAAATTATTGTTAAGTATAATCAAAATAATTGATTTAAAAAATAAAGTATATTATTTTATCAATAAAAATCATTATTTTCTTTAGTCACAATAACTTATTTTAAACAGTGAAAATAATTGATATTTTGATGAAAATGAATTATTAAAATAATGATAATAACTTATTAAAGTAATCAAATCTACAATTTCTATCATTCATAATAACTGCTTCTTTCATTAGCCTTGACTGATGCTATCAGTCAAAGTGAACCATTCAAACAATAGATTTTATTAATTTTATGAATAAAAATCATTATTTGCGACAGTCAAAATTACTTATTTAAATGACAAAAATTATTAAAATTTTAATGAAAGTTAACGATTTAAATAATACAAACAAATGAATAAAATAATAGATTTAACAATTTCTATCATTCAAAACAACTGATTTCTTCAGTGTTTTTGACTGATTCAATCAATAACAGTATATGATTGGTTTGAATCAGTCAAACGAACTGGTCCGCCAGTGAGCAGGTCTGGACTGATTGAATCAGTCAGTTTTGACTGATTCAATCTAAGAGTGTACTATTCAATCAGTGTTGACTGATTCAATCTAAGAGTGTACTATTTTTAAAATATACTATACTACCAATTAATATTAATTTAACCACTAAAATTAGAATTTGTTACTACATTTTTTTGAACTGCAAATAACAACAAAAATTCATTCATAAACTGCAGAGTGAGTTTGAAAAAAATGCATCATGGAAAAACTTTCGCAGAGTGTTTAATTGCTTATGTAAAACCTTTTAGCTAAATATCAATTACGCATATATGTCACAATTTAACACCCTTATTTATGCAAATATTGTCAATCAAGTAATTTTACGATCCCATAATGTGTGTGCTCATAGAAGGATTAAACACGTGGGTGTAAAATAGGTCTGTTGACACATTTAAAATAGTGAAAGTGCACTATTGTTTAGACTATATATATATATATATATATATATATATATATATATATATATATATATGGGCAATTCCACGTGAGATTTCAGTCGACCTCTTAAAATCGGCCAAAAATATTTTTTTTCTATTCTGTATTGAAAAAAAACAGATACGTATTTTTTTATTATTTTTTTGGAGGCAAAATTCTTGAGTTATGAATTTTCAAAATTTTCACTTTTTAAATGTAGGTATATTTTTAATGTCAGATAACTAAAAAAATATTGCTTCTTTTCATTTTTTGACAAGAGAAAAAAAGTTTTGTTTTTCTCTCTACTTTTGAATAATCATAACAAAAAAAATTTTGTTTCATTTTTTATTAAAAAAATAAAAAAATTTTATAAACAAATTAATTTTTTTTAACTTTGGGTATGATAAATTTTTAATTTTCTTTTTTTAAAACATACCTGGAATTGATAAGAAGGTTTTGCAAAAAGTTTCAGAGTGGGCCTGACAAGTTTGATAGGTCCAAAAAAATAATTAAGCTGTCCGTGCAGGTCGCACGCACGTGGCACAATGGAATTTTTTTACAATTTATTATTAAAAATTGTCTAGAGCCTACAAATTTTATCGGATTTTGATTATTATTGAATTTTTAGGCTCTAAACAATTTTTAATAATAAATTATAAAAAAATCCCATTGTGCCATGTGCGTGCGACCTGCACGGAGAGCTTAATTATTTTTTTGGACCCATCAAACTTGTCAGGCCCACTCTGAAACTTTTTGCAAAACCTTCTTATCAATTCCAGGTATGTTTTAAAAAAAGAAAATTAAAAATTTATCATACCCAAAGTTAAAAAAAATTAATTTGTTTATAAAATTTTTTTATTTTTTTAATAAAAAATGAAACAAAATTTTTTTTGTTATGATTATTCAAAAGTAGAGAGAAAAACAAAACTTTTTTTCTCTTGTCAAAAAATGAAAAGAAGCAATATTTTTTTAGTTATCTGACATTAAAAATATACCTACATTTAAAAAGCGAAAATTTTGAAAATTCATAACTCAAAAATTTGGCCTCCAAAAAAATAATAAAAAAATACGTATCTGTTTTTTTTCAATACAGAATAGAAAAAAAATATTTTTGGCCGATTTTAAGAGGTCGACTGAAATCTCACGTGGAATTGCCCATATATATATATATATATATATATATATATATATATATATATATATATATATACTACCGTCGGGAATTATCGTTACGGCTGCACGCGCACGGCCCAAAAGCATACCAATCATTAAATCAGGATTTTTTTGTAAATAAAAATGTCAAAAAATTAACAAATATGGGGCAAAATTCCTCAACTGTCCAGGTCAAAAAATGTATTTTCTCTAAACTTTGCTAAAATGTTACTATTATTAGTAGAAGTGTAAATATAAATTTTTTTTTGAATTTGATGAAATATTTTTTGAGTTATGGAGTTTCAAAGTTTTGATTTTTTTGAAAATATCTTTTTTTTAATTTAATATAATGATAAGTAAAATTAATTAAATTTAAAGTATGAATAGTGATTTTTAAAGGGGTTTTCACGGGCTATAAGCTAATATTGAAAAAAAGTTGTTTTCTTTCAATTTGACCTTAAAATTCAAGGTCAAATTCTTAATTTCAATATATCTCAAAATCGATGTTTTTTATCTTTTTCTAACCTATCCCAATCGAAAGCTTACCTTTTTTCCTATGAGCCATGTAAAAATCAGAGTGGGACCATGGAAATTTTTGAGGAAAATAATAATTTATCATTATTTTACATAGAAAATGATGATTTATAATTAATTTCTTCAAGAATTTCCATGGTACCACTCTGATTTTTACATGGCTTATAGGAAAAAAGGTAAGCTTTCGATTACGATAGGTTAGAAAAAAATAAAAAACATCGATTTTGAGATATATTGAAATTAAGAATTTAAAGGTCAAATTGAAAGAAAACAACTTTTTTTCATTACCAGCTTATAGCCCGTGAAAACCCCTTTAAAAATCACTATTCATACTTTAAATTTGATTAATTTTACTTATCAATATATTAAATTGAAAAAAAGATATTTTCAAAAAAATCAAAATTTTGAAACTCCATAACTCAAAAAATATTTTATCAAATTCAAACAAAAAATTTATATTTACACTTCTACTAATAATAGTAACATTTTAGCAAAGTTTAGAGAAAATTCATTTTTTGACCTGGACAGTTGAGGAATTTTGCCCCATATACCATTCGAAAGATTATTAAATTCTACGATTAATGGTACATAACTGAAAATTTTAATAATTTATACAAAGATTGCAGCAATCAACAATTTTGACAAAAAAATTTAAAAAATAAAATTTTTTTGGAAATTTTTTCAACCCCTGCACATTTTTTAAAAATTGTAGAAAAAATTTAAAACTTATATAAGTGTGATCATTAAAATCTCATCTTTAATTTAAGACCAAAAGAGTTCAAAAATCTTAATCGGTTAGCGAGATATCATTATAAACGGCAGAGCATTTTCAGCCAAAAACCGTTCAAAATCGATTAATTCACTGCATTTGTCAAAAAACATACTCGGACATTTATAATGATATCTTACGAACCGAATAAGATTATTGAACTCTTTTGGTCTTAAATTAAAGATGAGACTTGAATGATCACACCTATATAAGTTTCAAATTTTTTCTACAATTTTTAAAAAATGTGCAGGGGTTGAAAAAATTTCCAAAAAAATTTTATTTTTAAAATTTTTTTTGTCAAATTTGTCGATTGCTACAATCTTTGTATAAATTATTAAAATTTTCAGTTATGTATTATTAATCGTAGAATTTAATTATCTTTCGAATGGTATATTTGTTAATTTTCTGACATTTGTATTTACAAAAAAATCGTGATTTAAAGATTGGTATGTTTTTGGGCCGTGCGCGTACAGCTGTATCGATAATTCCCGACTGTAGTGTATATATATATAGTTTATTTTTCCAGAGTTGATTTTCTTCATATGTATAGATAGTGTGTTTGATTATTTGCTCACCTCTTTATCACCAGTTTAGGCAACGCTCTCTACAAGAGTTATTTTATAGTCTTTACTTCATTTTCGACAATGCTTATATAAAGCATTGTGTGTGTCGCATTTTGTGAGAAAGGGAAAACGGTTCTTTGCAACTTCTATTAGGACAGTATTATGACTACAGAGTTAATTAATGTTCTGGATTATACGACGACGTAGTAGTGGGTACCTCATGATTCAGTCGCGAATAATTATAATCGGACGTCTTCTTTGTAGGCGGGCAAAACGAGAAGACAGAGAAGTGGAGGGTGCCGAGAGGGATGGAACAGTGAGATATCTCATAGAACCAGGAATATACACTCTTCCCTCGTTCTCTTACTCATTTTTCTTGGTGTCTGGAGGCTGGTAGAGGTCACAAGAGAAATCAGCGATCTTAACCTTCGCGCAAAAAGGAAGATATTTTTAAAATGTCGCAATGCGTAATATTATTAAACAATTGTGATCTTAATTATATTGGTTTCTTGAATCATTAGTATTTATTCAAAAAATGGTATTTTTAATCAATAGGAGCTGCTAACAGTTGTAGTTTTAATTAATCACCATTATGAAAAAATTCCTTGAACACAAGTCAAAGTAGTTGGACGCTAATCGAAATTAAATTCCAAATTTGTGCCTTGACAGTTTGTTGAAATAAAAAGAAAAGTAAATAAATAAGTCAGTTTTGGATTCCATGTGAAGGAAAAGAATTGCAACGCTATTTTAATTAGGGGAGTACCAGAAACTTTGATTAACAGACAGTTTAAAGGAGGAATATGTTTTTTATAAGCTTTCTTGGAAGAGAGTAATTTGCTTTAATGTCGAAAATGCTGCTGGGCAAATGCCGCTGGTAATTTCATGTATTTTCTTTTCGGGGCCTGCACAAACGCACACGTTTACATTGACTTGACTCGGGGAAAGAGAGAACAGAAGCTCCGGTGCACGCCTTCGTGCTGCTGATCGGCCAGGCTGATCTCGCCCACTTGGGATAATTGCGTCGAAGACGAGGTGATTAACTGACCGGTGTAACCGCGAGGATCGTGGGTCGGAGATCTATTTCGATCGCGGCACGATCTTATACATGCGCTCTCGTCGCAAATTGCGGTACTCATATAGCAATTCTTGTGGTTTCTCTCTCTCCTGTTAAAACTTTGCATTATTTTGTGAAATAAAATAAATAAATATTTTTTTGATTGCAATTTTCCTCCAGTTTAACTTAGTTTTATTCTTCTTATTTCTTCTATTGGCTTTTGAAAATTCTTTACATCCTTAAGTGAGAGTAGGCATCTGAAATGATATAATTTTAAATAAATAATAATCAATATAAACCTACATTATTCAGTTTTATAGAAGTTCAAGTGGACTTTACATCAAAAGTTTGGGACAATTCTTTAAATTGACTAATTTATTACATTCAATTTTTATGTGACAACCCATTGCGCATGTATAAATTCAAAGAAGATCTGCTAATTGAGCACTAAAGAGACTTTCTTGATTATACTTATAAAATTTTAAATTCTAGTTATGCCAATGAAATCCCATATAGAATACAGTTAGACAGTCTAGATTAGACCGTTTAGATAAATCCCATATAGAATACAGTTAGATGAGTCTATTTGAGGCAATCACTGTACACAAAACTTCCCCGAAAGTTTTCTACACGAGTGAAGGTACATCTATTTCCAATTGATAAAAACTTCATCTGACAATAGTTTTCATGAACTGATAGCTTAAAACAGATGAAGCTCAACTCAGGAGAAATCGTCAGTTTTAATTATTGGTATGTTTAGTTACTAGCAGTTTAAATCAGTCAGAGCTTTCACTATTCTGGTGGATCGCATTAGTTTCAAAATTACTGGTAGTGTTAATCAGCAAAATCGTAATAATGAATCGCAGTCATTTTATTTTCATCTTTATTTATTTGTTGGTTTATACACCTGTCGCCTTACAATACTTGGATATACAAGTGTTTTTACATTTTCGTAATTCTCTTTTACAAATAAACCGGTACAACCGGTTTATCGACAATCGAGTTCTAATGGTGTGTACCGGACAATAATCGACGATGCACATCATTATACCTCGACGTCAAACCTCCCGCTTAGATTGTCTCACGTGCCGGAAAAATACCAAGCCAAATGGGCGCGAACCAAGGGTACTTACCCTTGGTCCTTAAACGACCGCCAAGCGAGGTATCTATCCGACTGAGCTAATCTGTCGGTCATCTTTATTAAAAAGATTGACATCATTTTATGAAACTATTTTTTTGTTAAAAAAAAAAATAAACTCTAGAGAAGTAACAAATAGGTTACTCATGTACTCAGCAGGACATTTTGCGTGCACTATGAGAATAAAGAAGAGCACAGGTGGAAGAATAAGCAACCGGTATTTATAAGATGCATAACAAGAGATGAGAAGGAAAGTAAAAAAAGGAAGAGAAGGAGAGAGAAAAAGAGAAGGACAAGACTGAGATCAGAGGGCGGTATCGCACGCGCGTGAAAGCATTGGACTTCTTGTTTTGCGACAAGTCGTTGAGCATTGTGAAGTTCTTTCCCCCCTTACATAGCTTTACTATATACGCTTAAGCTGAGTCCAGAATGAGAGAGGGTGCGCACCGATGTTCATATCTATAGATATACTAAAGCATGCTGTAGTATACCTATAGCTATGAACATCGGTGCACAGACTCTCTCATTCTGGACTCAGCTTTACAAGATAACTTACTTTATTCCGGGCACTGTATAAATTACAGGCAAATAATAGTGTCCGCAAACATCGCACACCGGGCTCGTATATTCCACATAACCGACGGCTTCTTTTTATTTCCACATTATACCTACTTCCAAATCTGAACTCACATCAAATCGCGGCTTTTCCATTGTTTTTGAGCACTCAAATTGAATTTCCCTCGAGAAATTACACTGAAAAAGAAGAATAGTTGGTGTAACCATTTTTTCCAAAATAATTTTGACTTAGTAAAATAGGCTTCTGCTAATTTATTAGTTGGGATTCCAATCTTTATTAGTAAACTAACTAAAATGGTAATAGTATATAACTAATCAAAATTTAAGAAATATTTAAAGTCATTATTATAGTTTTTGTCTCGCACTGCTATTTATAGTAAATATAATTAAGAAGAGGAATATTTATTTGAGAGATAAATATATCATAATTATTATTTATTCTAAATTTTGTTGATAAGTTATTTTTAACTAGATGTCGAACTAGATGTATGACGGTTTTTATTATTGCATTATTTCAACTTCATTCTTTACATTGCTTAAAACTTGTTTAAAATTTTAATGAAATTTATAAAACTATAAAAAACTATTTTTGATTATTCATTTTGGGAAAATCAGAAAAGAAATTTTTTGTTTGGCGGAAAAGTAATTGGCGACTCCAAAAACCCCAGAGTCACAATTTTTATAAAAATTACATTGATTTTACCAAATCGTTTGTTACATACGAAAAATAAACATTATATTAAATTTTCGGTTCAATTAGCATTTTTTGAACGCTACTTCAACGAGCATTTTATTACCCAAACAATTTAATCAGGTTTATATTCCACATTTTCAATAAGAATATAGCACTCATTTTCGAATTAACATTTTATTCCACTGGCTTTCTAATAGACATTTTATCAACGGGCGGCGTCGATTTGATTATTATATTCCTCACGAACTAATTTAGAGAAATAGCAAACTTTTTAAGATTTGCAGAATCCTTATAAATTAAAATTGACTGGTCGTACGACATTATTTCTAGACGGTATCCGACCACACAGTAAAAAGAAAATCTTATTTTAAGGCACGAAAGCTGCCTTAAATTAAGATGCAACATTTTTAAGACAGTCAATGTTGAATTTACGCACGTTTTTCGTATCCTTTAACATTATAGCAGACAGTGTTGAATTTAAGGCAGCTCTTAAATTAAGATTTACTTTTTACTGTGCATTTTCTCGAAAACAATTTGCCGAACAGCAAAATTCCCGAATGACATATTTTCCCGAGGGCGATTTTCCCGAAGGTGAATTTCCCGAAGAGTATTGTTAACGAAACAGAAGACTTAAAGTTTTTATAATGTAATGTTGCACGCGGCTGCTCGTAAGTAATCCATAATTCGATGTTCATCTTTATAAACTTGGAAGGTTCCGGTTATTGTCTGTAGGCGAATTTTGAAAGCATCCCGCGTGGAAATGAAAGTTTGAGCCAAATCCAGCAAAGTTCATCAAAGTATAAAGCGTTTCCCATACTTTGGAATGTACATGGATATCAACGATATTTAAAGTACGGGAACAAGAAAATAGGTTTTTCGGGAATATTTTCGAATGAAGAACTACACCAATGTATTGGAGGCGAGTTTTTTTGAATATGCAAAATTAAAATATTCAAGTTCTAAATTTGTGAAGTTCGGGGCAAGTACGAAAAAGTGTTTTCATGAAAATCGATTCGGGAAATTCACCTTCGGGAAAATATGTCATTCGGGAAGTAGGACATTCGGCAAAATGGTGGGTAATCTTTGTAGACAGTATAATCGGTTCATTATCAAAATTGACTTTGAATTGAAACTCGTGACCCTTTTCTAAGAACGTGTGCACATTTTTGATATTATATTTGCTTGCTGCACATTTATCTTCCTATATTTCGATTCTTGTTTTGCCTGATACAATTATCGCTATAGAACTTAAATTCAGATATTTCATCTTCCACTTTTAGTTTTATAAAGTGGAGAAGAAAATTGGCCACTTCATTCGATCCTTTTTTGCATTTGTTTTATTTTAAACACTAGCGCCTCAGACGGCCTTCGGCCGTCTTCGTTGCTTCTATTCCATGTTTATTTTTGTTTAATTTTTAAAAGTTTTAATGTTAATTTTTTCAATTTAATAATTTTTTAAATAAAATTCTATATTACTTAAAATATTTTTTTGCTTAAGTGTAAAATTTTCTATTAATTTAATTATATTTTTAATTACAAATTATATGTTATTTATTATTTATATTATCTTACATAAATATACTAGATGCGGCGAGGCGTTAGTTTAGGCACATGAATCCAGGGTGGCGTTAGTGTAGATCATGTGCCCACATGTGCCCTTCGTGTGCCTCTTATAATCGGACCAATAGGATTACTTCGTTAATCTTCGGTCTATTAAAGGCGGAAATGTTTGAAAATACTACAAAGCGATCATTTCTCATTCAAATTAAAGATTAAACTTGTATACAATTTATAAAAAAAATTGTTTTTTTTTAACTATATATAATTAAATATAGTAAATTTAATTCTTTTATTTCGTTGTATATTTAAATGTGTGAATCCGGGAAAAAATAATGTTTTCGTGAACGCGTTCTCATTTAAAAAGAAATAAGAAAAGAATATTTTCAGTCAGGGTTTTTTGGTAAATATAGAGAAACGGTTTTGAACAGTTTGATATCACGGTCTCATTTCGAGAGGATAAAATTTTACGAGAAAATTATTTTATTAACGATTTAAAGTGGAGTAATTTGCGAGGTTATAATACATTTCCTTAGTTAAAGTCGCGGCCACTTCCGAGAATCGGCGCCACCTCCTTGACCACTGACACATAGATCCACTTGTCTGTGTGCTCGCCGCCGTATTGTCTCTCACTTTTGCCAAAAATCCAACTTTTGTTATTTTGTTTTTCAATATTTATTTCAAAAATTACTTGCAAATTCTGAGAATATTCTTTATCATCATGAATTCCCCTAATTATCATGATAAATCGGAACTAAGTATCTCTAATTATTTAGGAGTGAGATATGAAACGCGGGAATAGTATATTGTGTGGCAAGGGCGGAAAGTTGTCAATTCCTGACCGAGTTCGAAATTTGCCGCACGAGCGAAGCGAGGATGGCAATCGTACGAGGTCAGAATTGACATTTCCGCCCGAGTTGCACACGATATTTTTTGTCCAAATGCGCGATAAACAAGACGCATCCGTAAATTCAAAAATGAATATGCACTAATTATTAAATGTGTATGAAACATTTTTATTAAGCCTAAGGCGAGTCCGAATATTTTTGATAAATTTTACTTAAAAATTGACTCCGTTTTGATGTTTTGATTTGAAGTAATAGAAAGTGATAATATAATAATTAGTAGTATTTATTTAATACTGCTAAAGCAGCGGGCGGAAAAGTCGTTTTTCCGCCCGCTAAGGCCATGGAGGCGGGCGGAAAAGTGATTTTTCCGCCCGCTGCTGGTAAGCGGGCGGAAAAGTAGTTTTTCCGCCCGCTGTTGGTAGTCGGGCGGCAAAAGCTTACTTTCCGCCCGCTATGCATGCACGGAAAGTCGAGTTTATCGCGCATGTAGGACAAAAAACACTTTTTGGGGTCGATTTTTCCAAACAAATGTTTTTAAACATTTCTCAATCAACAATTTTCAAAAGAACAATTTTACATTTTACATTGATTTAATTGAACGGTCAATTAATCGGTTATTTGAATCAAATAAATTTTTTTTAGTGTAAAATTTTTTCAGACAGAAACTATTTGTTTAAAAATTCAAAAATTTTTGCATTATAGAAATTTTATTATCGTTTAATATAAAATATTCCTCATTTTTCAAACTTTATGTATTTTTTTAGCCTTTCCCATTCTATTAAACACAATTTTTAAATTAAAATTCAGAAATCTAAATGATTTCCTCTTCAGGAAGTTTATCCAAAAAAATATACAAAATTAAAATAATAATAAAAATTATATACATGATTAAAATAAAAATAATTTAACAATAAATAAATAAAATAAAAATTAATAGATAATTATCTTACCAAAAATAATATAATTAAAATAGATGAAGACTTAAATTTTTATGCCCTGACGATGGAGTAGAGTCTCGAGCAAAAGAAAATTATAAAAAACTTAATATTCTTCAAATAAATTTAAAAATAATTGAAAAAAATTATTTAAATTTAAAATTGTGAAAAATAATAATCAATAATAAAATTAGTAACAAGTTAATAACAAATTAAAAATTAATTAATAAAAAAAATTAAAATTTATGAACCATTAAAAATACAATTATGAAAATTAATAATAAATAAAAATAATAAATAGCACATGCAAAATCAATAATAAAATACCATAAATAAATAAATAAATAACGGTTCACAATACAATAATTCATAATAAAATAAATTAATAAAATAAAAATATGTAATTTCTCAAATTAAGTAAAAATATCTAATTTAATTAATAATTAAAAAATTTTGTTTTAATTCAAAAAATAATTAATAACTTTTTATTATAAAGAAAATTAATTACAATTAATAATCAAAATATTTTATTTTATTTATAAGAAAGTTAATCAAAAATAATAATTAGGTTTTTTTATTTTAAATTAAAAGTTCTTTATTTTTAAAAACTTTATTTTAAAAAATTGATTTATTAGTTTTTATTGAAAAACACGTTGTTTTCAAAAAAGAAAAGTAGTGATATTGTCAAGAAATGAAATTCTAGTCTTTCACGACTCAAAAAACGCGATTTCCAAGCGGTATCCTTGGAAACGGCGAAAAGTTGAAGAGGGCAGCACTAACATACACTGAGAATTTAGTATGCTATATATATCGGTAGTCACCACCATCGACCCTCGCCGCATCTAGTATATTTATCTAAGATATTATTATTTATTTAGTAGTAAAAGAATAATTTCAGACTGCAGCTCCATCTCTTAAGTATATGTGAATTTTTAATGTACTACAATTTCATTTGGAAACATGAGTTCGCCCTTCTATTATTCATATTACCGATGCTTAATCTTTTCGATACTTTTCGAGTTACACTTTCGAGTGCATTCGATTCTTTTATCCCATGTCTTTTTTTAGAAAGGATAGCTACAGTCTTCGGATCCTCCAACGTCAACATTAGTAAAATTATCGACGGATAGCTTTCTTTTGAAATAAAAAATAGACGTATTCGCTTTAGGGCAAATGACATATTTTTAATAATAAAAATGAGCAACCACAAGAGTGGTACTTGTTTTAAGTCGTGCTAGTTTTGTATCAGCATCTTTCATTGCGATGACTGTTTCCTCATTTTTATTTATTGTTATATGAATTTCCCAAAAAATTTAAAAAATGTCTTGTCTTTCTGATTGTGTTATCTTAAGAGTACATTTATTGCAACAACCTAAATCACATCCATCTTGCAATTTACGAGCTCTTCTGGAAATTAATTTTCCGTTCTTAATTTAGTCAAAATATAAAACTTAAAAAATACGTTTGTTTTTATTCGGATATGGGTATCAGAATCAAAATTAATCTCTATTCAGTTTTGATTCAGATAACCAAATGAAAAATAAATGTTGCTAATGTTCTGATTTCAATATCAAAATTCCACTCTATTTAGTTTTGACTCCAATCTCAAAATTCTTTTTTGTTTTAATTTTTATAAAACACTACTGCGCATGTATAAGTCTCATTAAACATTACTGCGCATGTCTAAAGTACACACAGTATTATTGTGCATGAGTCAAGTACTCAATTATTGAGCAAATTTAGTTTACCCGCAACATTAACACACATATCTAAATTACCTAAATTTTGTTGCAAATGTCAAATATATCAGAAGACAATATCGTTTTTACATACCAAATCACTGAAATAACACTAGGGAAATTTTGTTGCAAGGAAAAAATTCCCAAGGTAAAAATTCGCTCCTTACACGGAGAAAAAAATCAGGGCTTTTTAGCATGGAGTGGTCTATACCTTTAGCGCATGAGCGCTTCCTTACGGCGAAAGAACGAATTTGTACGATTGCAGCAAGAGCTCGCCCTATTTTAGTAAGGAGCCTTGCTGCAATCGTTCGAGTTCGTTCTTTCGCCGCAAGAAAGCGCACATGCGCTAAAGCTATAGACCACTCCATGCTACAAAGCCCTGATTTTTTTCCCCGTGTATGAGATAATTTTTAACCTGTCTTTAGGAAAAAAATTCGTCTGCTATTACACTACACTTTCTGATTCGTCATACTAAATAGCGGAACCAAACTGAAATTAACGCGCTAAATTTAAATAAATAAATATATTTAAAAACTTATTTATTGCTATTATTATTATAAACAAATAAATTACATATTAATTTTTTAACAACAATGAATTGCTGTTTCCTAGTTAGTATTAATATTATTGTTAACAGTTAAGTAAAAAACAATGAATTACAATAAGTAAACATTAATTTCGGTTCTAAGAATCAAATTGCACAAAACAATATGTAAAATAAAATTTTTGTTAAATTTGTACATTTAAAAAATACATTGAACACAAAAAATTATATTATCAACTGGAACTTGAATATAATTCAAGTTAAAATTAAATTAAATTAAATTAAATTTGTACAAATTTGTTTAATGGGTATTGGATGAAAATACAATTTAATTGATAAGAATGTGTCCTTTATTTAGGAAGTAATGCTACAACAAAACATAATTAAATAATTGTATTTAAATACATGAAATTCGTGTACATTACACTCAAAATCAGTCACAAATTCTGAATTTTTTTGAAAAAACAATATACAAAAAAGAAAACGAAAATATTATTATAATTAGTCTTATTTATGATTATCATATTTTTATAACGATTATTTCGAATATTATTATTCAATTTTAATTATGCATATAAACTTTATTTTGATAATTAATATCAGTATAGCAAACTTATTGTAGGAAATGAATAAAGTCTTTTTTAGAAAACATTGAAGCTTTTGAAATTTGTTAAACGATAATAATGTTCTAAACTTTAAATCATTGTGCAACAACTTATAATCTCTAATACTGGTTTACTTAGGTAGTAATAACCACAAAAAAATAATACTGCTAATATCGACAATTTTCGAAAATTCCCATAGTAACTAAAAAAAATAAATGCCTTAATTTTTTGTTTTATTATATTTTTATAGTAAACCTAATTTTTTATTTTTCTTAAATTGTGTAAAATTTGAAAAAATGCAGGAATTAACTACTTTTAAATATAAATTTCTTATACTTTTTAAGTAGAAATAAAAAATATGAAACTTACCAATTCTTTTATTTTGAATGCTACACAGAGAGAAAAAAAGAGAGCCGTTTGATTTGGCAAGAGAGAGCTGTTTTCCCTTTATAAAGCGCAGCAGTAGCGACGCAAACGTCAAACGGTTATACTTTTTGAGGAGTATCCGTTCTCTTCTCCACACAAAAAGAGCCGCTTACTTTCCAAATAGTGTACCCGCTTTCCCAAAAAAGGAGAACCGTTCTCCCCTCGAGAGTAAGCAGCGTGCTTAACCTCAAGTTGAACGGCTGTTTCGCATTTAACGCAACCGCTCTACCGACAGGTAGAGCCATTTACTTTTTTTCTCTCCGTGTAGATACTTTTTAAAAATTCACCCTGCGTTTATTCTTACACGAATGTCATTCTTACACGAATGTCCCTCGTTTGGTTAATATAACTTTAAAGTTTCTTTACTTTCGGTCGGTTGTCGTGGGCGCTTACTTCTGTAAGCATTTCCTTACGAAGAATATCATGTGAAGCAAGTGCAAAGTTTTCTTTGTGAACCTCTAATTGTTTACTTCTTAAATGTTTCAAACAAGCGGTCATTCTAGTTTCTGTCGGAATATATAATTAACATTTAAATTAATTTTATAAAGAAGTAGAATAATTTATTATTTAAAAATATTTTGTCATTGAAAAAAATAAAATTTTTTTTAAGGAATGAATTTATAAATCTCAAATAAAAATGATAAAATAATATCAATTACTTTAAATTAAAATAACATTGTAATTATTAGCTTACGTGTCCTGATCCCACTAGGCCTTTCAGAAAATCATATTTTTCGCATAACAAAACTGCCATCTCTTCAATCTCATGTTTCTTAGTATCGTAATTTGGGCAGGGAGTCAATTCAACCTTTTCCAATGCTACAAATACTCGATTCTACAAATCCAACTGTACAAAATAATATTCTACATGCTGATTAATTCTTCATTGACCGACTCTATAGAACCCAACTGTACAAGGGATAAGAAATATCAAACAGTAAAATCAATGTTCGACTGTTCAATGACCGACTCTACAAATTCCGATATCCATTATTATTATAATTAAAAATCCTGACTCTTCAATGACCGACTCTACAAATTATAATTTAAATTAATAAGACAGTTAGAAAACCCGACTCTTCAATGACCGACTCTACAAATTATAATTTAAATTAATAAAACAATTAAAAATTCCGACTCTTCAATGACCGACTCTACAATTTATACTTTTAATTAATAAGACAATCAGAAATCCCAACTTTTCAATGACCGACTCTTCAAATTGCAATTTGGATTGATAAGACAATTAGAAAACCCGACTCTTCAATTTCCGACTCTGCAAATTATAATTTGGATTGATATGACAATTGGAAAACCTGACTGTTAAATGACCGACTCTAAAATTTATACTTTTAATTAATAAGACAATCAGAAATCCCAACTTTTCAATGACCGACTCTTCAAATTGCAATTTGGATTGATATGACAATTAGAAAACCCGACTCTTCAATTTCCGACTCTGCAAATTATAATTTGGATTGATATGACAATTGGAAAACCTGACAGTTAAATGACCGACTCTACAATTTATACTTTTAATTAATAAGACAATCAGAAATTCCAACTTTTCAATGACCGACTCTTCAAATTGCAATTTGGATTGATATGACAATTAGAAAACCCGACTCTTCCATTTCCGACTCTGCAAATTATAATTTGGATTGATATGACAATTGGAAAACCTGACTGTTAAATGATTGATTCTACAAATTTTAATTTTATATAGTGATGTATGAATAAAATAAAAACTCCTATTTTTATTAAATGTCTTTTAGATTTATTTAATTTAATGAAACATCTGTTTTAACATTTAATTAAATATCTGTTAACAAAACGAATCGTAATTTTTAAATGTAATAGTAAATTTAATTTATTTGCATATTCGCCCTGGGTTTTTGCGCAACTTCGATATTTTTTTGACTGAACTTCTAGTCTGCCTCGGTTGTTTCGCAGATGTCAGTTTTTCTGATTTTTCAGAAGCCTTTCTCTTTTCTTTTTTTTATCCTTATTGCTTAGGTTTTGTAAGATTTATGGATTATCATCTAATGTTGATGAATCTATTACTGAATCTCTACTTTCTGATATAAATGTTAATGTTCAGATTCTTAAATTTTTCTTTTTATTTATTAGTAGAATGGATTCAATTATCAGAATAGAATTATTTAAATTGCAATAAGTATATATAACTTTTACTAATTTTATCTTTATTCCTTTCATGATTTAAATAGGTATTTTCAATAACAATCTACGATGTAATTGGATATTTTATAGAAGAAAAGAAAAACTATAATTTTCAATTTATTATTAATGACTATACGTGAATTGTTATGAACTGGTTAACTCAAAATAAATTTTTTAGTTTAATGTTTCCTATAAATCTCAAATATGCTTTGAAGATCGTTATATTCTGCCGAGATCTACAATTACAGTAGAACCTCGGTTATCCGAGTTCCGATTATCCGAGACTCCAGGTTATCCGAAGCACTAAACATGCTTGGATAATGCGGAATAACTCGAATAAAACGGATAGAGCGACTACATTTGGAAAACAAATTTCACAGAACCACTATTTATGATCATTGTATTAAAAATTTCGTCTATTTCTGTCGTCTAATATTATTCTAACACTTTAAACACATGAACAATAATTAAAAATGTTAAAATTTTCATTTGTTCCGCGTTATCGAAGTTTTTGATTATCCGAGGCACCTCTTCCCCACTTTACCTCGGATAATCGAGGTTCTACTGTATTTCTTTTTTTAAAATTATTTTCCTTTTACCTGTTTCAGCGCTATTAGCATTTTCATTGACCCTGTCAATTGTAGGACAAACTAAAATTATAATTTAATTTTTATTATATATTTATCTAATTTATAAATTGTCATTTTTGTCTCTTTAAATTTTCTTAAAATTACCTGTACTATCCACAACTTCATTTTCAAAATCGTTAGGTATTGAGTTTTGTTCTAGAGAAATAATATTTTTGGTTAAAATGATTATAAGGTTTAAATTTTTTCAGTTATATAAGTAACTAGCTGTCGTACCCGTCTTCGACGGGTTTTATTTTCTACCAATACATTTAAGTGTGTCTACTAATCTGGAAAATCAGAAAATAGCAAGGGAATTTAATTTGACCGGAAAAAAATAATAATTAGTTACCATTATAGCTATTTTAGTAGGAAAATATTACTATTTGAATCAGCTTAAATTTTGACTCGGGTCTGTTTTCATAAATATTATACATCAATAAAAATTAAAGTAAAAAGCAATTTTTTAAAAGCGAATTAATATAATGAAACTTTTTCTTAATTTCATAGGAAAATTCCCGGTTCGGCATATTCCCAGCTTTTTACAGTGTTTCCCGTTTGGTAGATACCCAGTTAAATGTATTAGTAGAAATAGAAAACTGTACGACAGCATACTAATATAATCTATATTTATAATTATGAACTTAAGAAACAGTATTTTCATAAAATATGTAAATTTTTATAGCCATTTGTAGATTTATTTATGGATAAAATCAAGTAAATTTAAATTTGACAAAAAAGAGATAAACCGTGAAAAATTTGGACAAAGCAGGAAATTTTGTTAAACAAAAATAGACACCGTGTTAACTTTTGTCCTTACATTGCTCAAAACATCTCTTAAAGTTAAATCTAGAGTTAAAATGAAAAAACGTTTTAACATATAAGTTTTTGCCTAGTGGCATAATATGCTTGTATTGTATCACAGGTGACTTACAATTCTTGACATCCTGCAAAATCATTTTAATCATAAAAAATTTGCATTTTCAATATTTCTGAACTTCTTGAAAATATTAGATTGATTTGATAAATAATTTTGAATTGCACTATTTTGACGTCAAAATATTAATCAGAGACTCCAAAAATACTACTGAATTAAACTTCATATAGTAATTAGTATCGATTTTTTGATATTGAAAATATTTTTATATTTCTTGTAGGATAGTATTTTTTGCAAAATTATGATAAAATCTGACTAAATAACATATAATATTCAATTTTAGAAAGTTTAAAAGCTATTCATTAAAAATTGCGAAATTTTCCATTTTTGAAGTTTTTGAAAATATTTTTATATTTATATCTTAGTTGTAGAATAGTATTTTTTGCAAAATTATGCTAAAATGTGACAAAATAACATGTAAAAACTCAAATATAGAAAGTTTAAAAGCAATCCATAAGAAATGTAAAATTTTGAAATTTTCGATTTTTTGAAAACATTTTTATACTTACATATTAGTTATAGGACTTTATTTTTTGCTAAGTTATGCTATAATGTGACTAAATAACATGTAATACTCAAGTATAGAAACTTTAAAAGCAATCCATGAAAAATAAAAAATTTTGAAATTTTCGATTTTTTGAATTTTTTGAAAAAATTGAATATCTGCCGTTCTAATTAATATTTTTTAAATCTGTAAATTTATAAACCTTCCTTGGGTCAATACCTAATAACCTACCAAGTTGGACTTAAATCGATTCACATGTTTTTATGTGATTGGGGTACAAAGTTTTTGTGACAGACATACATACATACATACATACATACATACATACATACATTAAATTTTTTAAGAATATTTTTGGAATCTCTGATGTCCATAATAACTAATCATGTTAACATTTTTAAGTTTTAAGCAATGTACAGACAGACATCTGATTTTATTAATAAGGATGATGATAACGAATTAAAGTCGCTTACCAATCGATTGAATATTTAAACTGTCATTAGATTGGTCAGATAAGTTTAATGGACTGCTCTCAGCATGGTTACTCAGGCTCTCGCGATGATCGTCAAATAATTTTTCTTTATTTAATTACGATTTAATTTTTAAAATAAGTAGTTAACTTTCATATGTCTATGTAGATATTAACTTAAAAAGGAAAGAGTATAACAAAGAGAAAGAAATAGAAAATTTATTGAGAGAGAGAGAGAGAGAGAGAGAGTAAATTTTCTATCTTAAAAAGAAAATTATAAAAAATTATGTATGTAAATTAAGACTCATAAGTAAGTAATACCACGGGTGTTTTTGTTCTTTTCCATTATAAATGAATCATGTAGAAGTTCTGAGTTGTCGCAATCCGGATCTACAATTTTTTACATAAAAGTAATAATAAGATAATTTTAGCTTCGAAAATATTAATAATTTTACAAGTTGAACCTTACGCATTTAGTATAATAAAGTTTTCAAAACTTCTTGTCGATTGAAATTGAGAACCCCGAGTAAAAAATTTTTCAATGTTAACCTAAATTAAAATATTATCATAGTATAATACTTCATATCTGATACACATTACATAATTATTTATATGCTTATAAATTTTTTATTTCTAAATAATTACCGGTTAACAAGAAGCTGTTCTTGGTTGTTTTGGATATGTTCTTCATCTAAAAAACATTTCAATACTCTTTGAGTTTTTTCATTAGAAAGTTTCTTGTCCTCAGATTCGATTACCTTAATAATCCGTTCTGAAATTTTTTATTTAACTTTCGATTTAAATAGATTTTTAATTTGTAAATAGATTTTAATTTACAAATTTACATCATTATTATTTCCCGAAAAAATTTTTTAAAACCAAAATTTAACCTGAGATTATTTGTAGGGATATATAAATAACGAAGAAGAATTGAGTCAAAGAAAATACAACATAATGAAACCAATTCCATTAAAATGTCTCCTTTCATTAGATTTTACATAAGAAATAATTTTTAAGTATATTTAGAAGTTCATTAAAAAAATTGATGTAAAAATCTTTGTAAATTTTTAAAGGGCTAAAAATATTTTTAAGATTATATTTTATATATTTTTAAAAAATAGAAATAAATTTGAAAATAATTCATGTAAGCCTATTTAAATTCTCTTACTAAAATATGCTTCGATTGTAAGGCTTTTTACTCGTAACTGTGAAAGTAAAAAAATGTAAAAAGTTTCTTCAAATGCGCTTGTTCTTTCTTTGCAATAAAAGGAGTTGACAGAATCTGCTAGTGGAGACCATTTTGTTCTTATCAGACTCATGAAGCTATTAATTTGTAGTACAGTAGACGCCAATTTATCTGCTTCTTTTTGAATTACGAGGAGTCCTTCTTCAAAATCTAATGTAGCCATCCACAAAATTTCATCGCAATTAGAAGTGATATTAAGCGATTTCCAATCAGATAACAATTCCTAATTTTGCAAATAATAAAATAAAGAAAACTTTGAATTTCAAAGAAGAGAAAATCAACTCAACATTCCATGAATTATTATAGAAAATTCTAATTTAAAAATATAATATGATATCGTAGAATTGTTCTCAGAATATACAGAAAATATCCACACTGCATTTTTTTTGAAAATCCTACATTTAAAATTATGTAAGATTTTCTCTCTCTAACAAACTAAGGAAAAATTGTGTACCAAAATATAATGATGCTAAGTGCCAAATACGATTGATTCTGTCATGGCATTGTGCATGGCGTTCACAGCATTATCCTTAAAACCACATTTAATTTTTTGAATCGTTAGTTGTGGAATTATTTCGCATATTTTCAACCAAATTTTATCATATAATTCTCTGCTTCTGTCCGTCATTAATACCCACACTGCAGTATATATATATATATATATATATATATATATATATATATATATATATATATATATATATATATATATATATATATATATATATATATATATATATATATATATATATATATATATATATATATATATATATATATATATATATATATATATATATATATATATATATATATATATATATATATATATATATATATATATATACAATTAAGTTTTTTAATTTAAACGTATATAAATTAGAAATAGGTTAACAAGTATTAAAAAGATTTTTTATTAATTTCAAATTATTTACTGATGGAGATGTACTTTCACCCTTTTGTACACTGATGGTGTAAAGATGAGAAAAATTCGGAGTTATGGGAAGAAACTGTAAATTAAAGACAAAAAATGATTAACTTACTAATAAAAATGTAGAATTATTTCAACTGGAATTAATTCGTCTTACGGAAAAGAAATCTTCGATGTACGCAGTCGTAAATGAATTTTCGCATAAAAGTTTCTTCACATTTTCTGATATAAATATCAGCGCATTAGATTCCTCTGTTGTACCTACACATCCTTGATAAATGCCTTTAATTAAATTATTTTGTTCCAAACTACCAATAAAACTAGTAATTGAATCTGGAGTTTTATATTTTTTGGGTTCCCGTTTTCTGTTCATCATAGAACGAACAGATTTGAATTTAAGTAATTTTTTTATATCTTCAGATTGTCTATGGAAAAATATATGAACAAACATATTCTTATTACTTTTTCAATAGGAATTTTATTACAAAATATTGTTTTTATATTTAAAAATTTAATTTTTAATAAGTTTATTTAATTACATTATTTTTTATTTAATTACAGTTAGTTTGAAAAATATAAAAACAGAAAAAAATATTTCTTTCGTTTGAACGTCAAAACTTTATTAGGAAAAAATTGTTTAATTTAATTACAATAGATTGTAACCAAAACAACTCTAGTGATACAATTTCTTTATTTACACTTTCAAAATGTTATTAAAGTATGTGTAAATAAATAAAATTTAAGTTATAACGGAAATTAAAACAATTTTTCTATATAGGTTAAAAACTAAAAACGAATTTTACATTTTAACTATCAGAAAACTATTTTTTTAATTTAATTAAGTAAATAAAATTACCCTTCAATAACCGAATTATAAATTTCTTTCACTGGTCTAGATGTTGTTTTTGCTAATTCTAGCATAGTTTGTTTTAATTGGCATATTGTCGCACCATGAATCTGTAGCTCATCAATATGCACTCCGGAAAATGTTAAAATCCCTGTTTCTATTTTCTCCGTAATTATTGCAGTACAAGAGGTAGTCGATCTTGTAGCGCATCGATAAACAATGTTTTCTTCTCCTGGTTCATTTTTCATTTTATGGTAAAAATGTCCATTCAAGAAATATTTAATTGTACCATTTCGTTCTCCAGTAAGTTTCTCCATAGTATTTTCAATCTTTTTGATAATTATTTTCCTCGTTTCCTTGTAAAAATTATATTTTTCTTAACCTTTTTTTGTTTCTTTTCTCGCGATATGACACTCATTAGACAACTTGAAGCTAATAGGAAAATAAAAGAAAATAGACAAAACATTTTCAAAAAACATTCATACTTCATATTATAAAGATTATCAATTATTATTCATTATATCTTTCCTTCAAATATTAAAGTAGAACGGGGTGAAATAGCCACATTTTTACATTTCAATTTATAAAATCTGAATTTAAAATTTTTTTCTCAAATTTTCAATTGTCATTGAAAGTTTAGTTATTAAGCTTAAATATTCTTGACGGAAATATTTTTTATCCCATGAAAGGAATAAGTTATAAGAGTTTTACGAAACCTCTGCAAATGGCTTTTTTGTACCACCTGGTGGGGGGAGAAAGCCACCTCGCAATTTTATCAAAATATGTTATTAATTTTGGTATTTTTATAATTTTCCTTTATTTACATGACAAATAATCTTAATTTTAAAATATTTTAATAAATTTTAAAGAGCTTTTAGCAAGAAAAATTGAATATTATTTTAAGTTTACCTGTTTTTGATTTACACTGCCAAGTTTTTGTACCTTTTTTAAAGTCTTCCTTAAATTTCACCACAGATGCCATATTTTGTTGCAATAGTTTTTTCGATGTTTATTTTTTAACGCACTTTATACTATTTTTTCGTCGTGTTTAATTAATTTTATTAAGTAAACACGCGAAAATTTTTTAAAATTAGAAGGTTAGTTTAAGTAGAAAACAAATGAATTTTACATAATATTCAATGGATTTTTGTCCCTGGCTTTTTCACCACCAAGACCAGTTTTTCTAAAAGCTAAAATAAATTTTAAATTCAGTTTAATTTCCAAAAATTAACATTGTATATGTTTTGAGTATAGTTTTCTCCTTATGTACAAACATTTACTTTTATTACCCGTTCACTTAAACAGGTTGTAATATATTCGAAAAGTTCATCGAAATATTATACGCAGAGCAACTCAAAAATTAAAATTACAATAAAAATTATATTAATATAGGTACAACATCCAAACTAGTATCAAAAGTTGCGTATTAACTGATAGTATTTATATTCTAAATAGCTGATAAATCGGTTAATTAGTTTTCAAATAAAAGTCAAGGCTTTTTTGCACCATGGCTATTTCACCCCGTTCTACTCTAATTTACAAATCATATGAGATTTAAATTGATTTATACATAAAAATTGAGAAACTTCGATTAATGTTTAATACTTAGACGATTTTTGTATTTATTTGATGCGAAAAAGTAATGTTAATGAATAAAAATATTTATTTATAAAGAACATAAAGATAAATAATTATGGAAAAAGAAGAAGGAGAACGAAAAGGATCTTTTAAGTACTATTCCAATGGGTATTATTACCATAAAAAATCAAAAACTGATAATTTAGAATCTGAAGAATTTCGTTGCATTCGATTTGGTACATATGGTTGCCTCGGAACGGCTATTGAAAATGAGCTTAAAATGTCAAAATTAAAAAAAATCATAATCATCCCGAAAATTTTAAAGCTCAAGCAATCTCAAATTTGAAAACATTCATTATTAAAGGAAGTATAAATACGGATTTAAAGCCAAAGCATTTTTTCAATAAAACTGTTAATCACTATGTATATGTTTTAAAGTGATAATAATATTAATTTTTGAATAATACTTACAATATTAATATTTAATACACGTAAAAAAATGTTATTGAAAAATCTCAGACAACCTTCTGAAATTGGGTCATCAATTAATTTTAATTCGATGAGAAGGACGATTTGCAGGAAAAAACAATTATAAGGGGTTTCAAAAATTCCAAAAAATATAAAAGATTTTGAGGACGTCCTGAATGACAAATTTGAACCAACAAAAGATTTTTTTAAAGGTCTTGTGGAAGCTGACGATGGGTCTACAGCATTGATCTTTGCATTAAATTTAATGATTTCTATAATCAATTCTGAAGAAACACAAAGACTAGAAATAGATGCAACTTTTTCTGTAAGAAAACGATAAAATTTATTTGTAACGTGTATAGTAACCTATTCTAAACCTTCACATGAAAAAATATTTTAAAATATTTTTTAACAGTAAATATGTCTACTTGGTAATCAAGAACTTACTAAAATATAAATTTTTAAATAAAATAATTTAATTTAATTTAGCCCATCTCTTAGATTTGAAAACAATATAAAAAAATTATAATTAAAAATTGTTTGATATTTATAAACCAAATCTGACACTAAAAGATAAGTTTTATATTATTTTTGAAAAGTTTTAATGTAATAATAATAATATTACAGGTTACGCCACGAGATCTTTCTGTATATCAATTATATACTGTGCACATACCTATTTGTGGAACAGTAAGTGCAGTATAGTTAAAATTGAATTTCTTATAATCTATTTTCTTGAGCTGTAAAATCATATAAATATTACGAATTTTAACAATCTGTATTAGATTTTTCGGGAATTCTTAAATTTTTAAGTTGAAGAAGAGAATATCGACAACTCCAACAATTTTTGAGTTTGTCGCGCGCTCTTAGTAAACATACATGTCATATTTTCATCTTTTTCTATACATTTTCTATTACAATGTAAGTATTTTGTGCTATTTGGGTACTGATGACTCGAAAGACCCTAAAATTATACACTGCAGTGTGGCAGAAAATTATTGAATTAGCTCCGAAATTAAAATACAACTTGAGAGAACTCATGACCGACTTTGAATCTGCAATACAAAAGTCTATTATGAATACGATTTCTGCACAAGTAATAATTTTAGGTTGCTGGTTCCATTACTGCCAAG